>JAULBM010233345.1:0-17014 GCA_032357055.1 Geukensia granosissima
GCCCCTTTAGCAGGGGTTCTACCTGCAGGTGGAGAAACCGAACGGCCTATTTCTATACCCCGGCCGCCCTCGGGGGGTGTTTAAAAAACAGATGCGTTTAACTTTTTTATAAAAACACGTGTATTTTGTTCACTTAAATTTCTTAAACTACAAAACAAAACAAAAATTAACCACTTTCACCAGTTTTATCAGTATTATAATGTGTTGAGATTTAGCAATGCAAATCGTTGTGACTTTGTTTAAACCGTTGAAATAAGGTATTTCTTTAATTATTCGGAAATTTTTTAGTGAAAAATTGACTGAATTTGAAAAGCCGTATGTAAACATTATTTTTAATCTTCAATGTACACTTAAGTGAGGATAAACCTAGCACTTTCATACCTTACGGATACTTATTTGTCTTTTAACAATGTTTAATATGAAGTGATTATTACAATATATTCCAAGAAAAAAGTAACACAAAATTAACTGTGAGCAATGCCCACCAAACGATACACACACCCTACCCAACGTGTAGCGATCGCAAAGTCTATGTTAAATGTATGCTTTCCGTAAAAAAAGGGTTGCACAGTGGTCAAGATGTGCTACGGATAGGGGAGCCCTCAAGTGTGACAGACATATGGACAAACCAATCACAAATTACGACCTTTTTCACCGGAGGATATAATGACAAAAGGCTATTAGGTAACAGTACTTGCAGAATTATTACATATCATACAAGAATTATTTAAATCAATTAAATATATTTATCGCTATTAATTCGTTCCTATACTGATTGTTACTAACATTGGCGATGATTAAACACAGGCTTTGTTTACTCGTTAACACGACGGGTGACACTAGTGGAGCAGGAGTTGCTTACTATTACAATTGAACTCACCTAAGTTTTTGTAGGGTAAGTTCTACTCCATCTTTAGTTTTTAGTTTAATGCTGTGCATTCTATCTATATTTGTCTTTCGTTTCATTTTGTTTGCCCTGGTTTTGTCAGTCTTCCGACTTAACGATTTCTGTTTGCCCCTTTGGTATCTTCGAATTCTTTATCTTAAATTTTGAAAATGTGATAGTTGACCCCACTTAAAAGTCATTTTCTCACCTAATCCTAAACTTCATTTGAATTTCCTTACATACACTTACTTCAGAACAAAAAGTGTTTCTGACGATGAGATATTCTTGCTTGTAAAACAGTCGAACGACTTTAAAGCATCACCCTGTGCAGTAATCCACGCGGACGAGCTCGAGATTCTGTTGGTGGTAATACTGACATTGAATGATCCAGATGGATATCTGTAGGTCCAATCTGAATTTTGTAATCCAGATGGTACGTTACAAGTGGTATCTAAAATATATCAAAACTGCAATGATCATGGAATTTTAATAAATGTAAGAAATAACATGAATTTTTTGTTTGTTTATTCATTCGTTCGTTCTTTTTTTGTTAGTTATTTTTATTGAAAGAAAAATATACTGAAATTGGTTAAATCTAAGGTAAGCAAAAGACACGATTTTTACAGACTATATAGTACAGACTAACATGATTTTCAGCGTGTTGTTCATTTTTTCAGTGGTTGATATCTTCACACGTTTGTAAATTTCTTATATTGGTTAAGATTTTAATTGTTTGTAAATTTCTTATAGTGGTTAAGATTTTAATTAATTGTAAAGGAGAAGGTTCGATGAGGACCGTTTTCGGTTTCAAAAATAAAGTTTAGCATAAAATTAAAGTTTTACAGTTTTTGTTAACTATAATATAATATCTTTAAAATTTGGTGATTTTAAAAGCCTAAACTTCGTCTTTGAATGGAAAATCTAAAAAATTAGCCAAAAATGTAAAATTTATACTCGTTTTTGGCTATTTCAGTATTGGCCGCATGCGTGTTACACCTTAGTTTTACATATTTTAATATGTAGTTTAATGAGCTACATCATATGTGTAAATACAGTTGTATCTTGGTGTATTTAAGTTAAGGCCAATACTATTAGAGCCAAAACCTTCCCCAAAATCAACAAAAAATATTAATATTTTCATCATTGTAGGCAACTTGCGTCATTTGAGTTAGTCAGTAACTAAAATACGTGGACTTTAATATAAAGAATATTGCTGGGCATACTTAGAACATTTATTTTTCTGTTCAACAAACAGTTTAAGATAACAATTTTACGAAGGTTTTTATGATGTGCAAATTTCTAGGCCGAGAAAGAAACCTTAATGGACCTTCTCCTTTCTTATAGTGTTAATATATTAAGGTGTCTGTAAATTTTCTATAATGATTAAGTGTTTTTAAATTGCTATTAATGGTTATTTTTTTAGTGTTTGCAAATCTCTTATACTGGTTAAAATTTAAAGTGTTTGTAAATTTCTTTTATAGTTTAATATTCGCCACGATATGGCTGAAATACTGGCGACGTGGCGTAAAACACCAATCAATCAATCAATCAATCAATATTTTTAAGTGCGATGTATATTTCTCGAATGTTGTTAATACTTCCAAGCTGAAAGGACAATTAACATACTCATATATTTAATACTCAATAATATTACCAAAATACTTCCAAGCTGAAAGGACAATTAACATACTCATATATTTAATACTCAATAATATTACCAAAAAGGGAAAGTTTCGGAAAATTTTCATATTCTTATAAAATTAAAAATATAAAAAGTTTTAATTTAATTTTAAGACAAGTTCTAATCGCAGGTTTAATTTATTTTGCAAAAATGTTAAATTCTATTGTTTAAGGTAAGAAAACTTCATTGATTTAAAATATTATCATATTATTCTATCTGCGGGTGAAATAAAAACTTTTGATTTTTGTTAAATTAAGTTCTGTTTGGTAAGGGGGTATCAATTTACACGAGAAACATAAAAAAAACTCTTATATAATGAGAGAAATCTATTCAACGGGCTCTGTTAACGGCCAGTATTTTGCGTGGCTGACTCGTCAAGAGAAGTAACATCTCAAACGAAATACATCTATTTATACTTTTGCTAAATATTTTAACATTTTATCCAATATTATATGCGCTTCTTCAAACAACAGCCGCTAGAAGCAAATAATTTAACGATTCTGAAACACATTACACCCACGACACGACGAGACGAACAACTTGCATTCACGATTCTGGTCGCACTTTTTTCGTCTGCAAAACAGAGCTTTTTAAGGCTAAAATTAAAAAAAATAAAGGTCTTATCGGCTGAAATAACTTTCACAAAATGTAAAAGAAATTGAATAACACATCAGGATCTTTTCAGCAAATAATACGATAAAACAAAAGACCGTGATTTTTCCCAAAACATAATTCCCAAAATATCCTTTGATCCTATTTTTATGCCTTGTTTGAAAATGATATGCTAAACTACCAGAATATGGATACTATAAAATTTATTCTGTTCTGGCGGTGAAAATCCTTCATCAATTAATATTTTAGCCATTTAACAATCAACCGTTCATGTTGACATCGCTTCGGAAAAATGTCGTCCCGTCACCGTTAACGTTCCAATATTATTGTGATAGTAAAGAAGTCAATTTTTCAGCAACGTTTTTTTTCAATTTTTGAGGGTCTCCTCCAACGTGACCCACGATATTGTCTGTTAAATATGATTCTGCCTTATAGAAAGTAATCTCAACAATTTTGCTTTCTGTGGGGCACGCTGGCGGGGGCATTAAAAAAAGAAGAATTTGGTGAAGAAAATCGCATTTTCATTTTCTATGATGTTAGGTTTTGACGTCACAAAAAATGGAATAATGTAAAACTAAGATTAAAATACTAAGCATATGATAAAATTGAGATGTTTGGTTATCATTTGCTTCCTTTAATTTGTATGTTCATCATAAATTATTTTTCTGAAACAGGGGGGCCAAATCGCACCATGTCCTTTTACCTTAAACAGTTAACCAGATAGCCAACTTTTACCGATTTTATTTTATAGCTAATGGAGGAATCTAACAACAGAACGGAGAACACCTAGTCTAATTGAGAAATGCCTGCTTCTGGGCAATTCTATTGTTAAAACGTTGAAAAAAATTTTTTTTATTTGAATCTATTAAACATAGATGCATGTTTTTTTTTTCTTCTGATAATGTTATTAGTAAGAAAAATGAGCTAGTTTGTAGCTATGATCATACAGATGTCACACTTCTATTTATAAATGTTATCAAGAATTTTATTCTGCATTCTATGCTCACACAAATAGTGAGCCGATTAACAAGTTATATATTGTAAATTGACAATCACTTAATGATTGTCAAGTATATTGGTTGGTTGCGATTGTTTGTGAAAACAGCAGTATGTATGATGTCAAAAAATATAACGTAGTTTCTCTCATATCGTATATGTATCTTTTGTAAATTTAATCGAAACATATGCCCTTTTTAAAATGTTCTAAGATGCTTTGCTTAATAATAGGCGACACACAAGCGGCCCGGCCTTTGTTTTCAGTGTTCTATTAATAGCTGCACCCAACTGTTGTATTTAGTTTAATGTGCAATTTAACGCTTTGTATGGTTTACAACTCGTATATATATGAAAGTGCAGCTGCTGCATGTAATTTGCAGTTATGTATTTGTAAAAAAAATAGTTTAAAGTCGTCTTCATGTGACCTATCAATTTTCGGGTCTTTTTCATACTTCAGGGTTGATGTGGGGATTTATGATTCATTCATTGTTTGCATTAGGATGAAACGCACGTTTGCAATGTTTAATGATATACATATTTTAATAATGCTATTTCAATAGAGAACTATATAGTGACATACAATACCTTCAGAATGCTAGACTTGCCACAAGTCTCTCTGTAAATTTTGGTCCCTTTTTCAAAAGTTTTGCTATGAAAATGTATAGAATACTATCAAACACCTGTTTACTATCCAGCTGCCGTACAGAGACTCGTACCGCAGCTGGATAGTAAACAGGTGTTTGATAGTATTCTGTACATCACGATTTTTAAAACAGTACGAATTCCTAAATACGTTAAGTGTTTGCTACTACAAGTGTTAAAAGGCTGTGCGAATGGGTGATTTTTCCATCCGCAAAAGCGTTCTGAACATACCCTCAGCAGACTGTAAGCTTTTAGTCAAGAATTTCTTCCTATTTACTGTATTTAACTGCAATTTTTCATGATTCTAATACATTAATGAGAACATCGAATGCTCGTATCTTTAATTGAACATGAAGAATGGCGCAAATTTCATATTGAACAAAAGTAATTTATTAAGGGATCTTCGAATCATTAAACACAGAAGAGCACCGAGGCCTTGTCGCTTTTTAATATATTTTGGTTG
Organism: Geukensia granosissima; assembly: GCA_032357055.1. Classification (NCBI taxonomy): domain Eukaryota; kingdom Metazoa; phylum Mollusca; class Bivalvia; order Mytilida; family Mytilidae; genus Geukensia; species Geukensia granosissima. Next base: position 5,281 of record JAULBM010233345.1, read on the forward strand.
TTTCATTTATTTATTTTTATTCCGATGTTTGGCATGCGATTTAATATATAAATGTTAACTTGTTATTTAAACCTATCATTTATATCTGATAGAAGTGATGACATTTTACTTTCGCTGAGGCTTCTTTGAAAGATATGCTTGGACTCGAAGTGATCTTATGAAATATGTCAGCCAGAGTCACAACTGTTTTAGTGGGCGTCTATCATAATATTGTTTGAAAGCTTGTATTCTTTCATAAAGAACTTTTGAATCTGTCAGATTATTCAGTAAGTCAACACAGGCGAATAGATGATTAAGTCTCTTTGTCACATGCAAAGCTCACGAACTGGTCTAAAGCATGGCAAATGACATGTCCTAGGAAAACTAAATATGAATTTTATAAAAGAAATACTTAAAAGGAAAAGTGGTATATTACAATCAAAAACGTATAAATTACGAACATCTATAGATTGCGCCAAAGGCGTTCAATAATGAAAAAACGTGTACAATATGGAATTTCATTTAAAATGACTTCTATATTTTTATAGTATCCTTACAGTAAGCTGTAAAGGCTCTAAACAAACTGTGATTTTATTCCAATGTCAAAACAATCGATCAATTATGTACTCAATTAAATGCAAGTAACAGCAAGACAAATTCAACTGGAATAAATGCATGTATGTTTGTTAGAGGTAGACATGAAACAAACTTAAAAAACCTATTGCACCAGATTTATCTTTAGAAATTTACAATATTTCCTCAGACAATAAGACATACAACCATATTTCATATTGTATTGATCACGAAAAAGTAATTGGTGTTTCTGTCAGGTTTTTTTCAGGGCAGATATGATTTCTATGAGGGAAGCCTTTTCTTAAGTTTGCACAGACCCTTATTGTAAAGTAAGAATATTGAATAAATGACCAGAAAGACACTTCTCAGATCTTACAAAATCGACAAAACACTAAACAATTTAAATAATACATCTATCATTCAAGATAGAGGCCCAAATAGGAAGATAGGTAAACAGGTTGAAAATTTTTAAATACAAGCATACAAATACTCCAAAATAAATAGAAGCATGCAAAAACCCCAAAAAATTGAAGCATACAAATACCCAAAAATAAATAGAGGCATACAAATACTCAAAAATAAATAAGCATACAAGTATAAACAAATCAATAAATAAATAATTCTAGTGCCCAAAAATTAATAATATTATATTCTGTATTTTTTACTAAACAAAAATGGTTTCAATAAGGAATTTCATTTTAACGATTACTGGATGAAACAATAATGTTCATTGAATGACATTATTGTACTGAATTAATGTACACATAACTAAATTTGTCACCGCTTAAATAAAATACATAGGAAGTTCAGCTACAAAGTATGTCATGTTCTGTATCGTTGGAATTCTACTTTTGGTCGCAACTCATCCTACAGTTGAAATTTCAGTTTTCCTCATTATACAACAATTCCCAATTTACCCTTCAATGTTAAATTTATCATACTGAAAAAATCTGTTTCAAACGGTATGTTTTCATAGATTAATATCGCTTCAATATTATTTCTTGAAAAGAACTCATTACAAGTATCTTCTTAATATTTATCTTTTATCTTTCATAAAAATCCCCCAAAAATGAATGTTTCATTATGTCTTGTTACTCAATTGATGGCACCCACAAAATGAAAGTCTAAAAATGATTACACCCTATGGGGACATTTTTAAATTCAAGTTAAAATGAATATTTTAATACAGCGTCAGTTGCGACAAAAAAGTGGTATTCCAACCATATATAATATGATATTTTTCATTCTGAACTTTTAATACAGGTTTTCTTTTGTGGTGAAAAATTTCAATCGGTGTACTATAATATGGTTGGCGGAAACTGGAAAATAAATGTGATTATGTCAATATATCCTTGATCACTTTAGGGAAAATCAAAGAAGATGATTTACTAAATAAATTTGATAATATAAGAGTTACGATAATTAGTTTTCTCCGTAGGACCAGTGAATTAGGGTTTGGTGATCTTACTTCATACATAACATTCACAATCAAAAATACCTGACAAATATGCATGAATTTTGTAATTTTAATTAAAAGTTGAATCTTAACTGACCCTTATGCAAGATTGATAAACATAATTTAAGGAGTTCAACAACCTTGTCAAATTTTATTTTGGATTTGTAAAATACAAGATGTTTTAAATATTCTGAATAAAGTCATGTTTGTTTAATCTCAAGTGAAAAAATATACAATAAAATATAAGTATATATACTTGAAATGTTTCTATTAATTTGATAGGTTGTTAAAATCTGAGCACAAAATATTGATAAAATTTCAACAATATAAAATTTTAATTCTGATGTCAACCTAAAAACATATTAAAAGAAGCAAAGGGGCGCCGGTATAAGGTTAAATGCATTTTGAGAATAAAAAGAAAAAAGTTTTTGCACACTGTATTGATTCATGTTAATTTGTATGAGCATTGAAAAATGTGAGCAATAGTTCCATGAGGCGGTATAAATTATAGTTCTTGAACAGTGTAATTATCTTTCCAAAAGAAAATTAAGTCCAAATATATTTTTCTCAAAATACTTATATATGACTTGTGGTGCTAAGGCCCAAATTCTTTAATGATAGTCTTAACATTTCCAACTAATTAGTTTACGAGACGAGTTATCGCATATAGCATATAAAACTTTACCATAATTTAGCAACATCGGTAAACTAGTATTTTGACAACATTGGTTCAAAGACACCGCTGGTAGATTAGGGCCTCCATGGGTATTTCCAAGAACAGTAGTCAGATTTGGCTGTAATATTTTAAGAGACATTTGCTATATTTGATTAAATCCTTAACTACTGAAATCTTCGAAACGGATTGAACCGAGTAGTTTTCTCTACCGCTGGTTTTTGCTTCCTAATTCGTTTGTTTAGATCTGAGTTCTTCTTTTGTTATATCTCCGACTTCCTGTGTTTTGATTCTTGTGCTACTGGTGGGAGGTTAATCCTTGAAATGGTACAAAAGCATAGCGAAAATCGCCATTGTAAATAAACATAAACTGTGATTCATATCAATATAAAATAAATCTGTTTTGAGAGAACTGCCAACGGTAAGTCGCACAGAAAAGAAAGAAACTTTGAATAGCACAGTCATTCAATATAACTGAACTCACTCTGGTTTTTGTAGGGTTCGTGTTACTCCAGCTTTAGTTTTCAGTGTAGTGTTGTGTGTTCTATGTTTGTCTTTCGTTTTATTTTGTTGGCCATGGTCTTGTCTGTCTACCGACTTAACGATTTCTGTCTGCCCTTTGGTATCTTCGAATTCCTTATAATATATTATCTGGGGACAACGTAAAAGTTCAAGGTCATTAATGTGAGCAAAAGATTCGTAAACAACCTTATATCCTTCACCTTTGAAGGTTATGAGTAGTAGAGAAATATCCTTTTAACTCTAGAAAGGGCATTTTTGTCCCCAGGAACTAACCAAATTTTCATCTTCTTGATACGATGATAAATAACTGTTAAAATGTATAAGTAAAAATATATATGTCTTGTTGTATAAAGTCTAGAGTTCAAGGACCTACCCATATAGCCATAGGGCAATTCTGTCAAAAATTTTTTTAAATAATTTCTGGGTGTGATATATAGAAACATTGAATCACAAAATATTCAGAAAAAATCTTAAAAATGGAATCAAGATCAAATGACGTTTCCTGCAACGAGTTAAAAGCAACCTTATAAACATTAATTTAGAAATGGCAGTTTTAATACACAAATGATATTTTTGACATATCCAAGAACACAGTAAGAAATAATGCCCATTGGTTTATAATGGGAAAATGTTGAATATTATTATAAACCAAGTCATAAGTGCATAAAGCGAATTTTGAATACAGGTAGATTTATATATCATGTTGTATCGTGATACCTGAGGAAAATAAACGAATCTCGAAACAAAATTTCCAACGCCTTTGGGCTGGGAAGTGTTCGTCGTCGACTTACCCTTAAGTCCAGTTTCTGTCCATCACATGATGTATTTGTTCAAAATGCCTTAAAACTGTAATTTTTTATTTGGAAACAACTTTATTTGTTAAAAAATATACAGTCATTTAAGAAAACCACAACATCTTCACAAAAAACGACCGAAAGATCAAATAAAGAGAAAAACTCGTAAAATAACATTAAAGTTCTTTTTTTGTTACGAGTTCTAATTCGACATAAAATCTAAGAGTGAAAATTTTATTTGACAGGCTAGATGTAAGCTAACATTGTATACATAAGTAGATAAGTGTACGTGTGAATTGACAGATAAATAGTGTATTTTGTGAATATTAAATGAAAATACAATGACACTAAAGGCATAAACTTTCAAATGACGAGGCTTACTAGCTCACGCGGCATACTAAGGGATTAAAACTGCATTACTGAATTTTTCAATTCTGATTCTCCTCCTTTCTGTCAGTTCAAACAAAAAAAAACACTATATACATGTACACCTGGTCATAAATATAGACTATTGACAATTTCTAAGTGAAAAATTCAACTTTGGAGACTTGCATTTAAAAACTTGAAGCCCGAATGCCAAAAATTGTAGCGCAAATATCATTACTTTAATTTAAACTACAAAAGTGTCCGATTCAAGATTTTTGTCCGCTGACTAGTTTTATGAGTTCTGAAACCAACCCACATTTTGTGTTTCGGACATTATCCTTTCTGAAGTTGTATTTCATCTAGTTTTATTTTTGAATTATCCATTAATATCAGTCTGCAAGAATTATCTGCCATTTCCGTATAACAAATTTGGCTTGACAAAGACAATCCATACTACTGAAAGGTCGAAAATAGAAATATTCCGTATTTATGAGCAAGAGTATAATATGGTTATGTTTTTCATTAAAAATTATAATTGCAAAAAAATCAATTAACTATTTACTAGACAAAATTTTGATTTTTTTTTATTTCAGTTTGCAGAAAAAAGGTTATTATTCTCCTCCAGATCACAAAGATCATCAAACCTGTCACCACCAGATGCATTCTATAAGTGATGAGAAATTTTTATATTGATAAAGGCACAAAATAAGCTGTACGTGTTGAATTATTTGTAAAAATAATTTTAAGAGATGACTGCTTCAGTGAAAATTGTACGACATGCTCTATATATAAATGATTTTCTATATGCTCTTATAAAAGAAATGATCTGTAATAAAATACGTAAAGACAACAGCCCTTTCCTCATACTTTTTTAAATAATAATATATTAACCTCCTGTTATGCTTTTCATCACTTACTCAAAACCAAAATCATTAGAAATCCAAATAAAACTAATTCTGAAAAAAATCATATTTCTAGATATTTGTAAAAACAACTCGCATGAGCCAATGCAAAAAAATATGCGTAGCTTCATTTTTGACAATACTGTTACCGTTCTTATGTTATTTGGTATTCGTGCAAAACAGCAGTGCTATTTTTTTAAATTCATGCCAACAGGGAAAAAAAATCAAATAAATTAAACTGTAGGTTTATGGTATTTTTAAAGCTTTGAATTCCTTTAAAGCATTATATAGCTGGTGTTTCTTAACAATTTGGCCCCTTGTGATAACGAAGTTAATCCCTTTGTTTTTCTTGTGGTAGGAACACAGTCTTTCACCATTTAGTTTACTTGCCATATTAAGATTCTAGATTAAATCGGAATAGGAACAAAACTGTGTTTTTTTATTTTTTTTTTATTTTGTCCAAAGTGTTAATGAAATTTCTATCTAAATTCTTAAGAGGTAAATTCCAGTGTAGAATAACCCTCCGAGAGATTAAAAGTGTATAGTCAAAAGAGACAACACGATCTTAACACAAATTAAAATGTAAAACGGAAACAAAACAAAGAAAGACCTGAACTCCACGAACTTATTTCCAAAACAGGAGTAGCATCAGGTGATGTGGAACGGTAAGCATCCCTTGTCTCACGCGAAATACCCATCGCAGGAATTAAACAATTGCTAAGAGCTCTGTATATTTGACATTATAAAACTTTACAAATACATTTGCAAAACGAGCTATTGGTATATTGTCTGCTCGATTTCCAGATATAGCGAGTTCGATCGCTGGACAAGTCACACCATAGACAATGAATCCAGCATCTAGAGATTGTAACATTTAGCACCTAGATGCAAAGACTGCTTAGTTCGAAGTTCCCGCAATCTGTTATATAAAAGGAATTCGAAAATACCAAAGAAATCGTTAAGTCACAAGACCATTTCCAGTAAAATGAAGAACAAACAAAGAACACACAACACTCAATGAAAACTAAAGCTGGGATTACATGAATCTTACAAAATCCAGGTTATATCTGACCAAGTGTGTAGTTCAAAGCAGGTTCCACTCATATTACCATTTTCTTGTAAAATAAAACACATGAGTTGAACAAAAGGCTCCATAAAAAATAATGACTACTAAGATTAGGATTTTTTGTCATTACCATACAAATTAAAACTAAAACGATGTCTTACCTACTGTGCTAACTTTACTTAAAAGCATAAAAACAATCCAGCGCCATACATTCAATTTAGATGACAAGCCGGTATATTCTTTCACTTCCATTTTCGTTCGTTGTTTATCTGATCTATTAAAAGAATTAAAAATGTATTAATATTTACTCGGGTGACGTACGTTATTGGTTTACTGCACACACGGTTCATTACACTGAATTTGATGCATAGATTTATGTTTATCCATTTCAAGTTGAATGTAGAAAAGCGTGTCGGGTTTTAAATTGAAACGTCTTCACATCTATGTTCATGTTATTAGTTATTGAATTAAATCGGTTAAAAAATGTACATATACTAAGTACTTGACTTTGATAAATTCCACTAAAATATCATACCGTATCTAAATATTTTATTTATGTATGCGGAAACAAAGAAACTGCATTATAGGCTAAGTTAACATCAGCATACGAAAAGGAAGACATTAAGTAAAAATGGGGCACGAAACAAGTCCCTAAAAAGGTGCCTCTGACATAAGGATTGTAGTATTGCAGATGATGGTTTATTTTTGCGTTGATAAAAATTTGAGATCTTTTTCAATCATGTATAGTGCGTAATTTCAGACCTTATTGTAAATTGGAAATATTGCAAGCGAAACGAAATTATTAAAAGTTTACGCTTAATGCTGACCAAGATGTTTAGTTATCATTGCTGCTTTTATCATACGGATCATCAAATGACCTTTATAAAGGAATGATTAAAACCAAAATAACAATAAACATATTCTAAAACGTCACCGAGATTTTCCCCTGATAACATTTCTCGCTGGTACAGGCACATATAATATTCGGGAGACTTAAACAAGTAAAGCTGGTCAAAGGTGAAATGAGAATGAGAAAGAACAATAAAACGGTTAAAGACTGTAGAAAAAGCTAATTAAGGTCAAATGTCAAAAAGATCGCATCACACTTTTCATTATAGAGTTATGGTTAGTAAAAACAATAGAGTCCGAGAAGCTTATATCGTTATACACTTATAAACCATCTAGTAGACATTTTTATTATACGCCAGTAACATCATATGTTAACATTGATGACAACACTCCGTTAACCTGAGACCGAACTACATCAAAATGTAGATATGATTCATCTGACCAATGTTTTACTGGATAACTGAAGATTGTCCAGGACCGTGAGCTTCCTAAATAAAAGTCCCACAATATCGTCCACCTTCGAAAAATAGTTGACTGGAATGTCGTTAAGTCATCGACGATTATCTCTAATTCAATAGTAAAAAAGACATAAATGAGAGAAAGGTGATAAAAATTCTCTTAGATGATGCTTTTTGAAAAAAATGCACAAAAATTTACATATTCGTATATCTCAATTAAACAGAGAACCAATTAAAAGTGCTCGAATTCAAAGTAAACTTCAACAAATTGCTACACGGTTCAAATTTGTGCCAGGAGACAAAACAACCAACAACGGGGTGGTAGAATGACGAAGATACTTGATCTACATGGAAGCACTTAAGCATGAAATTTTAAATTATTCTACTTTCCAAGCAAATAAGTAGACAATCACATTACTGACAAGGAATAACTTAAGGTCACTGCTTTATTTTGTTCAATTCCCAACCATGTATTGGCTACCTTAGTCACATGAATTACATAAGAAACCAATGTTCAAAAAACCGTTTTATCTCAGCGTCCAGTAAGATTATTACAACTGCAACTTCTGTCCTTTTGACTTGTGCCCTGACCATTATAAAAATAAACTAGAAATCTTTATAACTTTTAATCGATCTTTCTGTTGTTTCCCCAAAGCATGTCTCGATAAATCATTTTAAACGCATTTAAGTTTTGCATTTGAATATTTTTTATAAACGTTGTCAGATGCGGATCGTGTCTGACTGGCATATATTTCAAATAATAAAATTGAATGCTGCAATAAATCGTATAATGGTATAAACTATATATTAGATAAACTTAGCCTCTTTGATAAATTTCAATTAGTAACCTTTCATTATTTGCATTACAACAAAAAGCAAAAGAAACAGTAAAATAGTTACCGCTATATCGGCGATATCTTTGCAGTTAATATTCTGGATTTTCCAAATAATCACTGCAATATACCCCGAAATTTACTTTGAATAAGGCTAAACAGGACAGTAGCAGTTTTTTTTATAATGTTTTGTTTCATAAAATTAAAATATACAACAAGAGAGACAATTTCTCATTCCATGTTGTAAATATTTCCATCCTTGACGAGGCGGCCCATTTGCAACTTTCATGCAACTATATGTTTATCTACTAGTTTGTTCTGGTCGTAAATGCGGTAATGTTTATGAATGTAACCTTTGCACTACCAGCAAATGGTTATGTCAAGAATTCTGTTACCATAAATTTTTATAACATTTTATCAAATTTAATTACCTATATAAATATAAAATTTTGGTTGCACCTGCTAAAATTAATAAAAAATATCACAACTTTTATGGAAAATAAACTTAACCCAATGGGACCTGTCAGTTACTTAAAACGTATACAAATAGGTTATCATATCTTTGAATATTGTTTTCTTTGGTATCAACATTAATACTCTGCTCAATTACTTACAACAAAACTAAGCTTGATCAAAACTATGTTGCATTTTTGTCCTTAATGCTGTCGATAATTTTTGGCACAGTTCCTTGTGTCCGTTGGCTACATATATAATAATAATTTTACACTAAATCCAACCGGACGTGTTTAAGATAATTAAGTTTGTTATCTACTGTGTTTCAACTTGATCTAGCTGTACGAAAATCGGGTACATTTTCGAAGTCAGTACATCTTGTTGTCTCTTGTTTTAATTTCTATTGTTTTGTCCTCAACAGTTAAATCTTATGGACTTAGTTTTTAAAGTTGTTTTTATGTTGGTTTGTCACACCACTGTTCAAGGTGTGGGAAGGGTTGAGTATCACAAAATTGTTTAACCCCGCCACAAACTTTATGTGCCTATTCCAAATCCAACATTGTTACTTACCTGGTCGATAGCTGTTTCGTTTGAAAATCGTCACATGTTATTTCGGGTTTTATTTACAGCTTACCTTTGGGCTTTGATATGTGCCCATTCAATGCCTTAGGGCAATCTGTAGTAGTTTGTTATCTACACGTGTTGGTTTGTCACACCACTGTTCAAGGTGTGGGAAGGGTTGAGTATCACACAATTGTTTAACCCCGCCACAAACTTTATGTGCCAATTCCAAATCGAACATTGTTACTTACCTGGTCGATAGCTGTTTCGTTTGAAAATCGTCACATGTTATTTCGGGTTTAATTTACAGCTTACCTTTGGGCTTTGATATGTGCCCATTCAATGCCTTAGGGCAATCTGTAGTAGTTTGTCATCTACACGTGTTGATTTGTCACACCACTGTTCAAGGTGTGGGAAGGGTTGATTATCACAAAATTGTTTAACCCCGCCACAAACTTTATGTGCCTATTCCAAATCCAACATTGTTACTCACCTGGCCGATAGCTGTTTCGTTTGAAAATCGTCACATGTTATTTCGGGTTTCCTTTACAGCTTTCCTTAGGGCTTTGATATTTACCCATTCAATGTCTTAGAGCAATCTGTAGAAGTTTGTAATCTACACGTTCCGCATGGCAATCTCATAGACAATTATACTACATAACTTTTCTATATGATTTCTTGAAATGCACATATAGCATATCAAATTCACCATATTTATTAAGTATTGAGAAACTTGTATATTGAAAATGTTGAGTTGATATTTGTGCTAGAGTATTCACCAGTCCTGTTGTCAAACATGTCAGACATGACATTTATCAAATAATATTTACAGACATTTGCTGCAAATGCTAATGCATTTAAAATAAATAATGGATTCGGAACGTATTGCACCTAGGAATTGCCTCTACCACTAAATTAGGTTCCTATTTCGATTTATTTGGATTTGAGTACGTCCTGTACTATGTTTAAATCCAGGACCTCATATGTTTTGGTTTTAATGTTAATGCTAAGGGGAGGTTTCACCTTGAAATGTACATTTAGCATATAATTACATATTTATTCACATTAGTCAAGTTGCTTTTTTCACAAAGGGTCTAATATTGGACTTAAGTACAGCTTAGGTACAACTTCTAGTTAACGGTCTCTAAAATACATTACTATACACGAGTTGTGAATTTCTGGTGGAATGCTCATCATAAATATAAAAATAAAATACTACAAAGTCTTGCAGTGTGATAATAGATTATTAATTCCAAATTGCATTTGTTTAACTGGTTAAATTGTTTTTTTTTTGTTTTTTTTGTTTACGTCATTTTGAATACGAATATAAAGATAACATAAAGTGTATTACTGAACTATTATATATATTTATATAGTATATCTAGAACTAATATCATATTAAACCTTTGTCAATAAATCAATTACCAAATAAACTTGTAAGCAAAAAACATATAGAATCTAACACCACCTAAAGTACAAGACCGGAAAATCTCAGACACCCGAGGCAAGCCTCGTCAGAGAACGATAGAAATCTTACCCTCGGGTGTCTGAGATATTCCGTCTTGTATTTTTTGTGGTGTTTGATTCTTTTCTCACATTTTATATCGTAAATACACATAACACTCTCTGAAGGCCATTGATTACATTACGCAACGTCACAGACAATGAGCGCGTGCAAAAGTTTGCGCTTTTAAACTATCGCTGTGTTTTCACAATTTAAATACCACAATAACCGTTAATTCTGCATTTTAAATTTTAATAGGCCTTTAATAATTCCCCAAAATGAAATAGAATTACAATTTGACCGATATTATAGTAACTATCAAGGAAAAATGAATTTAGCGAGAATAAATGCGTGTAACTTGTCTTGCACCGGTGTAAGACAGAGAAATCTTTATCCGTGAAAACCATGGATACCATTGTCCAAGATGTGAGAAATATGTTTCCCATATCTGGGATAATTGTATCCGTTCTTTTGGCGTCGAGATTTTCTGTCTTACACGATAGGTGAAAGACAGGCTACATGTATTTATTCCCGCCAAATTCATTTTCCTTGATATTTACAAACGATATAATAACGATAAAATTGTTATTTCAGCACTTACGTACACTTAACGTGCACGTAACTATTAAGGGTGCATTGTGAAACGATCGTGTTTGGTCTTTAAAAAGTAAACAAGCAGGATCTGACAAAACGTCAGAATACTCAAGCTGCTTAAAAGTGCTATGAGGTATGTATTAGATGGAGA
>JAULBM010233453.1:0-17014 GCA_032357055.1 Geukensia granosissima
GTCTACATACTGATTTATTGTTTGCTAACTTGTTTCCGTCCTGAATATGCATGAAATATTTGCCACTGGACGTTAAATAACAATCAATCAATCAATCAAACTCGAAACAAAAAATTCTTTTTTTTTGTGGAGTATTTAGACGCCATTTAAGTTTAGATGGATATTGTGACTACAAGTATATATAACACGTGAATATCGCATGGTCTTAATTATGATATATTATCATTGTCAACCAATTAATCATCTTCGCTAGCCAAGGGTTACGCTCAGGCCCCACCTCGCTTCGTGAAGAGAGAGAGAGTGGGGGCCTGAGCGTAACCCTTGGCTAGCAAAGATGCTAATTAATTATTGTACAAGTGACGTTTGGGAAGGCAAATATTTCAAGTTACAAATAAATAGATTGCCCATTATTAGTAAACCTTTTATCGGGAAATTATGTACGTTTGCGAGGTTCGCGGTATTCATCAACTGTTAGAAGAGACAAGTACATAGTTAATCATCATGAGGTTGATCTACATTAAGCAATCCATAGTGTTTAAATCTGTAATATTATAAATATAAGGAGGTCACTTTTAATAATTACCCTTTCTCTATCACAAAGTGAAGTATAGGATAATGGATAAGTGTGGGTTCGTTCAAAATAATCCACTAGCCCAAAGGGCGAGTGAATTAATTCCACGAACTCACACTTGTCCATTGTATCCCGTACTTAAACTATTTTTGGGACGTCTACAAAGCAATGCTACGTACAGTCAGTCAGGGATCCTACTTGCACAAGTAAATAATTTTTACCTGCACAAGTTAATTTTTTACTTGTTAAAGTAAAGTCCATTTCTCCTTTTAGATAATTTACTTGTACAATTAAAATTTTGAAAATTTATACATATTCAAACATTAGTGGTGGCTTATCAAACATTTTTAATCAGTAATTGAGATTTTTCTCATAAAATTCAATCTTTTAACATTACATAATAAGAAACATTGTTCAGGCGCACACTAGTTTTACAGAGGCGCATGGGCTTTGAAAATTGGTCCCTTGAGACATTAAACATCAATTATAATTAAAGAAATGATGCTTGAAGAGTGGTAATTATTTGAAACAGAATCTATATATTTTTATCTTTCTAATGAACCATAGCAATGATGATTATGAGTGGAAGTGTTGCAAACATTAAAGGTTTATCAATTTAGGCTTATTTAGACTTTATTTACTTATACAAGTAAACATGAATAAAATAGCACAAGGGAGATAATTTCGGCACCTAATATATTGCTTGTACAAGTTAATTTTATTTACTTGTACAAGTAGGATCCCTGACTGACAGTACTCCTTAATTATTTTGAGTTTGCTTTAAACACGAACCCATGTGAGCACTTTTCCGGAATAAAGGAAGACATTTAAAACAAAACTTCATAAATATATATTTTTCACAACTTAATCATTGGCATGTTTGGCAATCAAGAAGTCGATTACTGCTTGAAAGACGAAGACCTGTATTTATTTATGTATGCTTATTCTACTACTTGTTATGTTAAAGAAAATATCGAGTTTGAATGTTCATGTTCTGGTTTAAATAATTTATAATTTTCATTTCAATACAGATTATTTTCTACTATTTTGATTTTAAAGGGATGAAAATTTTTATATTTTTTTGTGTAAAATTTCAAACGAAAATAAATAATATGTTTTGTGGACTACAATTTGTCATATCCAGAAATAGAAAACGCAACAAAACATGAAATAAAAAGGGCGAGAATGTGTGTCATACCGGGAAATTTTGGTGTTACAGCGCGCCCTATTGGGATTTTTGTGTAGAGTACGAACATTTCCCCTTTTTATCCGGCGATATTCTCCTCCCCTCGTAGAGTAAAAGAAGATCGTTGGTTTATTATATATTTATTTATTTATTTTTTCCATAGTATGAAAGTGTTGATCTGATAAAGCTGTTCAATACCGCATGCGTACTGTCCGGAGCATTTTAGTATTTCTTCCAAATAAATATAATTATGGTCAGACCTTACGCGCACGGTTTTGACCTTCACTTCAAACGTTTGACTAGAAAACATTAAACCATGCTTTGTAGATTATTGAATAACAAACAAAAATTCATGATTTAAAAAAGCATAAGACTTGAACAAAAAAAAATTTCATTAGTGTGTTCTGTGGATACTGAACAATATTTCAGTTTTGCGGTCCATTAAACTTAACACGCATATTGGTTTTCTTTCAAGTATTTAATTTAGGATTCATTATTAAACTGGTTTATATATGGTAATTTCTATTGTCTTTTGATCATAAATATAAAAATAAAAGATATGGCGTAAATGTCATACAATCCAAGCCACATCATAAGGAAAGGTCAAATCATTGTATAATAACCGGTAACAGGCCCACAAATAATTAAGATTCTTTGACACTATTTTGATTAACCGAATCATGATGGCGACCATTAAATATAAGGAGAGACGATGCCAACGTTGATTGGAATATCCTTGATCTAGTAATTTACGCGACAACAGCAAAAAAAGTCTTCCGAAAATCCTGATACTTAGAACAAGCACGAGACTGCCGAAGTTAGTGTCGAATTAACTTCGATACATAAACCACCGTAGGCAGGGAAGTGGGAATCGTGCCAAATAAATATGGGAAGTTTACAATAGGAATGTTGAAGTCATCCAGTAAATCGTAGGAACAATTTTTTCCCCTTGGTTATATTTTCGAGGAATAAATCTAGGTTTGTTGCAGATTTTACGGGTAGGAAGGGTGCCACCATTGCATCAGCGTCTGCTTCCTATTTCGGAGCACGTGATCTCTTCCTCGTTTTCATAGTGGTCGTTTTCTTCAGTTGTCAGTGTAGCGTTTTGTGTACTGGTCAGATGTTTTGTTTCGTTTGTTGACCATGGTGTTGTATGTCTTTGAATTTTCTGTCTGTCCTTTTTGTATCTTTAATATTTTTTGACAGACTATGTTCCTTTTAAATTCCACCCAGAATAAGGGTAAGGATGTTTGTACTTATTTTGTACCTTTTTTGTACATCCACGACGGGTGTTCCGCGCTAGACAGCGGATGCGTACCCTTCTGGAGCACCTGATCTCAATCCTGTTATATAAAGGAGATCGTGGATTCCAAGCCATTGTTACTTTTTCTTTCGTTTTATCTTTAAGTGTATTTCAAATTTGTCTGGTCTCTTTGCACTTTGCACTTTGCACTTTTGATCTCTCACATTGGTATTCTACACTGGACTTGCGTACTTGAGTACCAAAAATAACATGATGTGTGAATACACTTTCTCGCATTATTTTGGAGAAAAATGTTTAAATATTGTGTTCATTAAAATTTTTATTAATTTTTTTTTAATATTTTTTATTGAAGTATAAAATTTGCAGAATCAAACTAATTTTATTTTAACGTTTAATCATTTCAGGTTAATTGCTACATAAAGTAACAATTATGACACATTATGCTGTAAAATTTAGGAAACCAAAAATCTTAAGAAAAATAGTAGAAAAGCTACTCGCATCCAAACAAATGACATAAGAAGCCGAATCCATGGTAAAAAGTTCTAAATTAACAAATGGTTCATATGCATTATTTTTTAAGAAGGTTACTTGATCTCAGTTGTGAAACCAACAATAGGGATCTTTTGGATACTGTTGACTACCAAATCTAAATTACGGTCTAAAACAGAAAGTCATTTATTTTTATTTTAAAACAGCGATAATCTTGTAAGAACAATAAATTCGTTAGGTGGTTATCAACTGTATAACCATATTCTATTGCGTGAATGTTTGATGTTTTAAATCCGCATAAACCACATTTATAATATTAATTTCATCTCATTTCAGTTATAATTCCCTGCTTTATTCACTGTAAAGTCGAATATAAAAAAACTCCCTGTGGGGAGACGTTGAATTGGCATTAATTGATTTTACCTTAGTTACTAATTAAAACAGAAAGATTTATTATTCAAGGAAAAATAACTTCAACTGGATTTACAGAAATTATTTTTACCTCACATTTTATGTTTGAATTATCCCCCTTTACCCAGCATTTGTCACAATGCTTGTGATTAATATTTGAAAGATTGCGAGTTTTGAATGTAAAAGTTGAGTGCTAGTGTTCCTAAATTCAACTAAACTTTTTTGACAATAATATTACATTTACGTCTATGACACTATTTACGTCATCGGGATATCCTGATATACGAAACGACAAAAAAGAAAAAAAAACAATCCAAAGATTTAGAAATCTCAACGCTGAAATATTACAGCTATGCGTACTCACTCCCAGTTGTTTGTAGTTGTTGACGTTCGAAAGAAGATTTGTTTGTTATAAAAAAAATATGCAATAATATAGATTTAACATTTGGTTGACAATTTGGGCAACCATAAAATTCAGGATCACTTTAGAAAATTGAAATATCTTAAAACAGTGTCGATATAACGTTACAAGACATTCGGAGAAAAATTATAATTATACACATGTAGTCATCGAGTTTGGAATGGTTAAAGTTCGCAGAATAATGGACAAATTAAACGGATTTGGTGTACATGATAGGAATTTTTTACTAACAGAAACAACACTTATATTTAAATTTTTTACTGACAGAAATAACACTTTTATATTAACTGGGAACAAAAACGCTTCTATCTCTCACTCTGCCACTGTTGTTTGGTAACCATATCATTCAACTGCCTTGTGAGAAGATTAGATTAAGTCCTGAGACAAATGAAAAAATGAAAACATGATGAAAAAATGAAAACATGATTGGTGTACATGATAGGAATTTTTTTACTAACAGAAACAACACTTATATTTAAATTTTTTACTAACAGAAACAAACATTCAGAAATCCAGTATAGAATACTGATGTGATAGAAGTGCATATTTTTATCTAAGGATAAAAATGTTTTTAAAATTTTGAAAGCTGCAGTTTTGCTGAAAAACATTAAAATACAGGGTAAAAAATGTGGAAAATGAATATTACCAAGATGAGAAGGGTCATTTTGCTTTTAAATATAAAAATAGGAGATGTGGAAAGATTGTCCATGAGACAGCCATCCACCAAATGACCGTCAAATTTAAACTTCTACTGGTTCCATAACGGCCTTTAATAATGAAACGTTGTTCATGCCATAACGGAAGCTGTAAAAGGCCCCCAAAATGCAAAATATGAAACTATTCATAAAACACGGCAATAGATTTTATCTATTGAAACTATTGTGAACAAATAATAAAAATGACTAATCAAACAACGACAACCCATGAAATACAGGTTCCTGGCTTTGGACAGGCACATTAAGTATATGGCGCGGTTAACCCAGTTTGTGAGCGCTCAACCCTCCCTTAACCTGGGACAGTGGTGTGACAGCAATGAGAACAAACTATAAAAATCGGTTTAAAAGGATTTATAACTTGAGAATGATACTGAAAACCAAAATAAAAAAAAGCGACAACAAAACAACCCAAAAAATCATACAATTAGAACTAATGCAAGATACAACTAACAGGAGTACAGTTGACTCTGCGGCCAGTTTACAATATAATAGTTGATATCAACGGTATGTTGTTAATCTTTGAAACAAGTTTATTCTCTTGGTCTATTTCGGGGATTTATTGGAGGCTGTGGTCTCTTTTATTCTATATTAATAGTTCGTCATTAACAACTAGAATAATATTTAATATTTTGTAACCTTGAGAAGGAAAAGTTCGCCAGAAGAACTACTAACAACGGGATGGAATAATTATGTGAGAAAGCCGATAAGAAATTCGAAGATACCAAAGGGGCAGATAGAAATCGTTAAGTAAGAAGACAGACAGGACCATGACCAACAAAATGGAACGAAAGACAAACATAGAACACAAAACACTACACTGAAAACTAAAGCTGAAGTTACACGAAGCCTACAAAACCAGGGTGAGTTTAGGTGTTCCGGAAGGGTAAGGAGATAAATGCCGCACGTTGTCAAACGAATAGAGAATCAAACACCCTGCAATGTGACGACATACAAAGTTAATTACTTTAATTTATCAAAACGCAAACCACTAAAGATATTAAAGACCTTCAACTCAATAATATTTTGATTTATCTAACGCTTATTCTTTATGTTTTCTAAAAACGGACTGGACATCTTTCTTTTCAAATCGAATTTTTGATAATCACATTCCAACCACGAGCTGTAAAATCTGGACAATTTTTAACAAAATTATTAAAATCACAAAAAACATGGACGAAAGAGTTATTTTTTTTTAAATCCAAAAAGCGCTCTGTTTAAACTCATAGTTTAGGAGCGAACGAAAAGACCAGTCAGACCTAGTTGTACGAATAATGTCTTTAGGTAACAACACGTCTTTGTTGTGTGTTAGGAATGTGGCTCAGTGTATCGGGGGCTACAGACAAATGCTAGTTTTCATTTAAATTTTGCATCAACTTGCACCCGTCCTAAATATTCATGAAACAGTTGCAACTGAACTTAGTAAAAATCATGCAAACATTCAGAAATCCAGTATAGAATACTGATGTGATAGAAGTGCATAGTCCAAAAAGACAAGACAAAGGACGAGGGTCGTTAAGGCCCATTTTTGGCCGAATGATTTGGCTTAAAAATGAAATTTTTTCAAAATCTATTATTTCATATTTTTTGAATTGGATTATATCTATAAAAAGAAAATCCAACAGAATTTTTAATTTACTAAGTTCTACAATGGTCACATTACCCATAAAAAATGTTTTCAATGTGAAAATACTAAAAAAATTATTAATTTGACGCAAAAGTTGATACTATTTTGGCGATTTTAATAAAGATCGCACAAAAACATCATAACCAAACTTTGCACAATTAAAGACCCATCAAGTACAAATGTTAGGTTAAAATATCTTCGTGATGTTTTAGTGCGATCATAACTTTTTTAACAAAACACCTCCAAAAATTGAGCATATTTACCGAAAATGTTGAATTCTTGTCAAATTAGTCAAATATACCCTTTAATTTTGTCGATAAAAAATTACGATTCAATTTGTTGAATATTCAGGCACTCATGACTGAAAAAATTATACTTAATAGACCATTAAGTCGTGTTCATGTGTTGGTTCTGATACAAATTTGAAAAAGAAATTCGAAGATATGAAAGACAAACATAGAACACTACACTGAAATCTAAAGATGAAGTAACACGAACCCCCCAAAATCAGGGTGAGTTAAGGTTCTCCGGAAGGGTACGCAACTCCTGCTTCATAAGTGGCACCCATCGATGATTTTTTTCGTTCTGTGACTTCATTAGTCAAATAATTGTTTTCTATAGAATGTTACATGAAATAAATTTCGTCATGTTTGATGGGGTTATCTTCTGTATTTTTGCTTTTGCGTTGCATTTCTTGTAATTTATTTCTTATATTACTGACTATTAGGATTAAAATCAAGCTTAATTTTGTAGAATGTAATACCATTCTGAATTTGAGCGAATATTATTTGACGATGATACACTTTAAACTAAAATTGTCTGTTTCTAAAAGAGAACAGTTCTTAAAACCAGTTTGAAACTTCTTTGAAAAACTTATTTTTTTATTTGTTTTTAGACGGTAATGTTATTGTTTATATTCTGTAGTAAGAGAATTAGGATGTTTTTAAATGTGATTTATATTAATATATATTTTTTACTTATGATTAACTACTATATTTTGCTGTCAATGACGTGGAAAAAGGTTTTGTGAAGCATTGGGCAAAACACAAGAACTAAGGGCCCCTACTGAAGATTGAAAGTCCCTTCCGTGTATTGATTACTCATAAATTACAACAGGAACCCTTCAAGGCATTCAAAGACACCAAAGAGGCAGACAGAAATCGACAAGATCATGGCCAACAAAATGAAAGTAAAGACAAACATAGAACACACAACACTGCACTGAAAACTAAAGCTGGAGTAAAACGAACCCTACAAAAACAGGGTGAGTTCACGTGCTCCCGATGGGGAAGCACCCCGGCTCCAATAGTGGCACCCGTCTTGTTACTCATTCGACAAAACTGGTGTATAGTCAAAATTTTATTTGATATCAACATTGACTTGCTTCTCAACATTTTGCATCAAATCATATTTCAATCATTATTTTGTTAACTTTGGATCCTACATACTGTCGAAACTTTTTAATTTGGCACTTGCACAGCATCGTTTTTTCTTTGGCTATAAATTATATTTTTACATTAAATCCGGCCGGACGTGTTTTTATTGACGTCTTAGCTTAACAGGACCAGGTTTGTTATCAACTGTGTTTGGATTTGATCTTGAACAAGCTTTCAAAAAAGCGAATACGTTTTCGAGGTCGGTACATGTTGTTGTCTCTTGTAATATTTGTTACTTTATTTGCATTATGTATGAACTTTAAAGTGTTAAAAGTTAAATGTTATGCAGTTGGTTTTTTTTTAGTTTCTATCTATGTCGTTTTATTACACCACTGTCCCAGGTTAGGAGGGGTAGAGTACTCAAAACATATTTTTTTACCTGCCGCATACTTTATGTACCTGTTCTAAAAGAAACCTGTCATTCAGGGGATGTCGTTGCTTTTATTCTAAATTATACTTGTTTTAATTTGTATGTTTTTTTATAGTAGCTTCAGTTAAGGGCGGCTTTAACAGCTTGCCATAGGGTGTGGAATGATATAAGTTCATTATGGAAGGCCATAGGAAAACCTGTAGATGTTTGTTATTTACACGTTTTGGATGACTTTCTCATAGACAATAAAATCAAAATCATCTTAATCTATAAATACCGTGCAATTATAGAATCATTTAGAGTGAATTTAATAAAAGCAGTCCATATAAGCAATAATGTCCATTTTATTTCCTTTAAATAATTGATTTACCGTCTAGCACCTTTATTTGCAAACGTAAATTCTCCAATTTAAGGCAGAACAGAGATAATTATGAGACGTTCGCGATTCCGCTTTCGTTTCTGTAAAAGATTAATTTGCTTTTGAGAAAATTGATTTGATAATTTTTCATTTTAACTCATTTTTCTTACTGTTAACCATTCCAAGGTAGGATTATTATATCTTAACAAGCAAAGCAGGCATAGAACCAATTAAGCACTTTAGTCGTTAGTTGACCAAACTTATCTACACATTTTAAAAATATCATTGGATGTCGAAATTTCTACTACAAAATATCTCTTAAGGCCTAAGCAAAGCAGTCTTAGATTAGATTGTTTATTAATATTTATCATAAAATTATGTACGATGTGGTTTGTATCTGCCTGGCATATATCACACATTCCTTCTTTTATATAATACTACGGATTTTATCTATTCTGCCGGGTGAGGGTCTTAAAAAGCTTCCCCGCACTCTTATTCATTTTCGGGTAATGAAATGCCAATATTTTAATTCAAAAATTTCTTGCTTGTTTCCGTTTTGTTTGAATGATTGGCATACATAACGTCATGTAACCAGAAATTCATAAAATTTGACCGACTAATCTCTTTACATGCAGTTAAAAAATATATATCATAAATTAATGAAAGTTGTGAATTGTGTCTTTTTGGTATATATTCCATATTCTGTCTTTTAAATATTAGTAAAAAATTTATATTTTAATAAAAAAATATATCTGTCCTGCTACATAAGAGACGTGAAATGGTCTCTTGAAGCTGTTTACTCGATTAATTAAGGGAATCTGATCATTCTTGGTTAAGAAAATAATAATCTTGACAGGATAAATATGATTTTTTAAATTTAATTATCATATCATAATTTTAAGAGCATGTTTCCAATACAGCAATTTTCTAGACAGGCCTGGGTCGTTGACTCAAGAACTGCTCAGACAGGGCTAGTTGCTCCTTGGTTGCTACCGAAAGCAGTGAGTATGTTAAGCCCCATATTTGGCCCAAATTTTATATTTTGTGACACCATAATAAGTTGTTGTGAAAATGCTGTTTACTAATCGTCTTTTGATAATTCATTACTTTTTCTTGTATACTTTTCGTCATTTCGACAAAATGAAAGGGTATACTTGACCATTTTGACAAGAATATAACATTTTCTGTAAACATACTCAATTTTTTAGGTGTTTTGTTCAAAATAGATATGATCGCACAAAAACGTCACGGAGATATTTTAACTAAACATTTGTCCTTGATAGATCTTTGATTGTGCAAAGTTTGGTTGTGATTTTTTTGGTGCAATCTATATTAAAATCGACAAAATAGTATCAAATTTTGCATAAAATTAATTAATTTATTAGTATTTTCACATTTAAAGCATTTTCTATGTGTAATGTGACCATTGTATAACTAATTAATTTTTATAGATATTATTCAATACAAAAAATATAAAATGATAGATATCAGCCAATTGTCATTTTTTATGCAAATTCTTGGTAAAAAAATTGGGCCTTAACGACCCCCGTCCTTTTACGGTCGACACTATAACTTTTCGGCCGGTATGGTATATCCGATTCAAGATAAATAATAACATTTTCTTGGGAGGTAGCGTAGTAAACCAAGAGCAGGCTGTTAGGTTTCTCTGCCTGGAATTTGACTTTCCATGAAACCTTCCCCTTTACTTAAATGACTAATACCGGATTGAAAAATGGTCATTGCGGTGGGTTTATTTAAGGAGGAAACCGCTTACCCTACTGGATCACATGAGTTCACTCCGATTGTTTTGGTGGAGTGCGAATTGTTCATAGCTTTATGTTCATTTTTCGTTTATTTGTTTATGTGTCATGTTCCGTTCTGTTCGTGTATTCGAGATGGCTGCGTCTATCGACTTTCCCCTTGAGTTTGACCCTTCGGTTTTCTTAAGCTTCCTTTAAAAACTAATTCATCTAATTCTACACAACATAACTTTATTACATCTGAAGTGAACAAATTTTGTAAGTTTATTGATATAACAAAAAGTCCAGAAAAATGAAAATGAAAACAAACTCATAAAAATGCACGATGATTCGAGAATTTTAAATAAGATGTGCAACATATCATGTGTGCATAAATTTAAGATGAATTATAATAAATAACGTTTACAAATAACACAAAACATAGATGAATGCAAAATTGATTTCAGTATGTTTTGAAATGATACGCCAATGTCTTTTTTATTCAATCAATTATGATTAAGTATTCAGCCATTAACTGTTGAGAAACAAAAAGTTTGTATAACACTCCAGTTCAGTTTTAAAACAGGAAGTTGTTATTGAAAACACGTCGAGTAAAGTCCAAGTACTTTTATCTCACTAACCACAGTAATGATATTTGAATATCACGGGACAAATTCGCTGCAGTACTTATTTGTCTGTTAAGTCACGTGACTGTAGTAATTCGTTTAAAACATTAAGTATCGCCTGGTTATCCTTCATAGTATTTGTTTTGCACTTGGCGTTGAAAGAGCAGGCACCTGAAATGACAAAATAACATAAATATTTAGACTGACATTAAAGTAATGTATTTCCGATGTTTAACAACTTACGACAGATAACCGAAAAATACCAAGATGATACATTCGAAAAAGTCAAGTACTTCTGGTAATCTTAAAAGTGAATGATTATAAAGTAAGATAATTTTAAAAACATGAAAAATAAATTGGGACCTGGAATTTCTAGATTCACTGGGTTGTTTAAGTGTGATTACATATCTCTTGCTATAAATGATACAATTTATTGCAAGAATTGAAACAAGAGTACATCACCCGATCACGTTTAGCTTTATAATGGTTTAAGATAATGATGACGTTTAGAATATCAATTGAAATGTGATATCAGTCAATGATAATGATAATAAAAATTATTGTAACGCACATTTGAAGTTGCTATTGTCTTTGATTTGACACTTTTAACATGATATGCCCCATGAAATGGTATTTTACATCATTCACAGATGATAACATTGAACAATAAAAACATGTATGTTGTTCTATGTGTGAAGTAATAAAATCCTCCGAGTAAGATAAATTTCAGTGTAAACTTCAGAGAAAGATAATATTTCTTTTCAATAGTACAGTTTTGAATAAGCACTTATACTTTCAATCGACTAGGTGTGTTTTTTTCCTTGGTCAGAAATTGCATGATATGTGCTAAAGAGTGCATTTAAAAGGTTATCGTTTATTTTTCTTCAAGTATTTTTTAGTTTGTAATGGTTGTGTACGAATATGACTCTTGCATATTAGTTGTTAATTATATTTTAGGATGGTAAATGCTGAAAAATTTGAGCCTCTTTTTCTGACCCGAAATTGAAGGTTTTTTCTATTTGAAATATGGTTATGTTATTTAAAGAAAAGAAAGTAAAATATCTGAGGTAAAATATTTCAAAATTTCAAAAAGAGCAGAAAGATGAAGACTTTCGATGTTTTAGCCACCTGAAAACATTAAGCACAAACAAAAAAACAACAAACTAATTTGAAATAGGTTGAAAGACGTCTAATGCCATCTTTTTCATATGAATTGGGTTGTTTTGCTTGTGCTCAATCTTTCTTAATTCAATATATACCTTAAAAAGATTTTACTTTATTAATTTAAAAATGATGATTTGGTATTGGTTGATTTTTTGGGGTAAAAGGACTTTTAATGTCCCAAATCCTTTCATGCGTAAACGAGAGAATCGATTTTAGAAGCTTTTATTATCGATAGTAACGATGGAAAATTCAATTAGAATTAATTTATATCTATTAATTAAAAAATAATCAAAGCTTCGTAAAAAATCAAATGTGCCGTTGTTAACATTTTCCGTATAAGTTGAAAAAGGCAAATATTGCAAAATCTTTAAAGAAACACGTTAAGCTTTTAGGACCTCTTTTACATATCAAACGTAAGAAAACTATGCAAGCATTAAACCAATAACAACAAAAAGTCATTCAAAGTGAAATCAAATTAGCTGAAGTAATTAGTTTCTGCAACGGATTTCTTGACATCATTGCTAGTTCATCACTTCAGCTTGTCAAAGCTTCCGGTACATGTCTAAGAATAAAGCAAGTTATAATATTCTTAAACGAAAGCTATTATCAGAACTGTTGAGCGATTCGGTTAACAAAATACACCCCAAAGAAAAGATAAAATAACAATTAAACACATTGCTCTTTAAAATGCATGTATCACGTAAGACAAACGTGCTCTAAAGGGGGGGGGGGGTAGTTTACGAACACTTAAATAATGACACTTCATTGGGTTTTGCTCAGGAACTTTTGTGGTCCAGAATTAAATATTTCATGGCCATATAAATGGTGTTTGATTCTTTTCAATAATTGCTGGTGTTACTCATTTTGCTTCATTTATATCGGTCTGATTAAAGGGAGTTACGGAAAAGTTTGAGTATTGATGACGTCACATTTACAAATATATACACTGTTAATATAATCCCGTAAAATGTATGTATTAATATTTGACTTAAACTGGAAAACAAAATGAATTAAATTTTTTATATGAATTTTTTCAGTAGCCAAATTAACGTTATATCATTCATACTTTCTTCACTTTAGAATTTACACTTAATCGATTTATAAAAAATAGTACTTATTTCCATTTAAGCATTTTGTTTTTTATTGACCGGTTTATCGAGATATAATGTTCTAGTTAAGAAACTGTATTTTTAAAGAAAGTATTTGCTAAGCAATCTTATAACACTTTCAGTCTGTATCGTCTCCTTGTAAGGGCCTCTTAATTCAACTATTCTCTCCATTTCTTACGGAGATGGAGTTCGTTCGCCTTGACCTTCACCATATACCGTCTTTTTTATAGCCTGGGGTACAGGTGGAGAATAAATTGTATTGGCCTGTGATTGGTTGATTATTAACCATTGATTCTGGGATATTATTTTGTATTATTATTATTTTACAAACAAAAATTCGGCGTCGATTGTCACTGAGTCTAGTCACGTGATTTTGTCCCCACTTGGCCCTTGGGACGTGACAGCAAGCTGGGCCAGGAACCCAGGCTACTCTTTTTATAGTCATATATTTTATATTATTCGTTCATTTAGATCTAGCTTAGCTATGGAATGGATTAAAATGTAAAAGATCACGGGTTACTTTTTAATATTATTTTCTAATGAAGTCGTTAGACAGATATTGCTTGAAAGTTAGTTGTCATTTATGTGTTATATGCATGAAATATTTGCCACTGGACGTTAAACAACAACAATCAATCAATCAATCATTTATTTGTTAAACCGAAATTGAGGTATAAGGCGTGTTACTTTTGTTTTATTTCGGTTGGTTATGAGCAATGAGATGTATCTATTATTTTAAAGAGCAAAATAGCGGTAGATATGGTACCGTCACTTTAATATATATATCATTTTATACCATCAAACCTTCCCACTTTAACCTAAAATGACTAATATGGATTGGAAAAGGACAATATGCGGCGGCTGTCTTTAAAGACTCAGGAAATGCTTATTCCATCGGACCACCCGCAGTAACCCCTATTTATTTGGTGGGGTCCGCATTGTTCAAAGTTGCATTTTTGTTTTTGGTTTTATATGTAACCTTTATTACACGTTTCGTCTTGTTCATGTTCTCGATAAAGCCGTATTTTTCGACTTGTTTCCTTTTTTCTTGCCCTTTGGTTTTCTTTCACTTTCTCTCCAACCTTTTTCATAAACATTTTCCGTTCATGTTCCCACATATATTAATTATTAAATAAAAGAGGAAATTTTACATTTTCCTATGAATAAGTTTTAAAATTTCCTGATTTTCTTAATTTTGAAGATATCCATTTAAAACAGAGACGTAGTCCACTTTTCATCAATGCTGAGAAAACTTACACCAAGAAAAATTCCACTTTTTGATTTGGTGATTTCCACAAATGCAATTTCGCATCCGAATTGCAGATTAAGAATTGTCAAGCTTGACAGGAAATGGATATTAATTTTTTTTAAAGTATATGAACTGTTGCTATTTTATGCTTTTATATATTTTTGTGAAATGGAATGCATGTTGGAAAGATAAGATGTACATCAATCCAACATTGCAATGAGTAAATTTCCTTGAATGTTATCGTAATACAAATTTGGCGTATCAGCATACATTACGTCATTGAGTATGGTGTTAACTGGTCTTCCTTGTTTTTGAACCTGGCGTGTCTGGTGGGGATGGATCCGGGCAAGCGCTTTGCTCGCAGCTTGATTAAGCTTTTGAATGTTTGTTGTAAACTTATGAAAGATGATGACCTTGTCTATCCGTCTTATAGTCCTCATTTAAAAAAAAATATTATTCTCATAATGCTTTCCCATGATTTAAGAATAAATTTCAAAATGCGTTTTTTATTTTGTTCAGTATATGTTTACGTTTCTATTTGACCTAATTGCTTACCAGAATCACAACATATACCATCAGCCACACAATTTCCCTGGTCTCTGCTGCCACACGGTTCGCCTCGTATCTCGCAGGCATGCGTACTTTCGTTTTCTTTTTGACAGACTGCAGAATCCATAGTTCCTAAGTAACAACCAAATGGTCCGCAACAAATATCTGGTCCAACGCATTGCCCACTTAAGTCAGGTCCGCATGACATACACTTAAGAAAAAAAATAAGTGCGGTCAGATTGTTTGCATTATATTATCAACTTACAAATCAAGTTAAAATTTTCAGCTACTTATTTTTTTTATGTGTGCAAAACCCTTTTTCAAATTCACCATCAACAAGTAGGTGTTTGATTTATGCTTGACAAAAAGAGAATCACCAAGTATCAATTGTTTAATCATTGACGACTAACTCCGACATCCACCTTTGAACTCCAAGGATATATATTCCATGTCATTAGTTTTGTTGGCCAGTGAACCCCCATATCTTTTCATGTTTTCATTAAAGCATCTTTTAGAGTCATTGAAAAATTTATCATTAACCTTTGGCTTTGATAGTCAAAGCATATTAATACTAATGACTAACAGGCCAAGAGAGAACCGATCATATTTCAATTAATATAAACAGCCAAGCTAAAATTTCAGTTTTTTCTGCTGATTATGTTCCTATATAAAAAAAAATGTTCACCAATTTTTAAAAAAATATATTGTAAATTTTGCTATCTGTATATCAAGGAGTAATATTTCGTCAGCATTCGAGTTCTTTCAAGCCATCACTATTATTGAAAAGTCTTTTTATTATAAAATTGACCATAAGAACGGATGAATTTCAGCGTCTTGAGAAATCTTGAAACAAAGAGTCTTTTAAACCCTTGCCATGTTTTTTTAAAAAAAATTGCCGACAAAAGTCTTAATGTCAAAAGACAGACAAGACCATGACGGAATTAATGAAACGAAAAACAAACATAGGAAACACAACACCTCACAGAAAACTAAAGCCGGAATAACAAGAAACTTACAAAAACAGGTGAGTTTAGGTGCCCCGGAAGGTTAAGCAACTCCTTCTCAACTAGTGGCACCAGTCGTGCTACTCAGTAGACAAAGTCGTGTCGCAGAATGTTTCACGAGACTGAAGTTTATTTGATATGACTCTGATCTTATTATATATATTTGTGGAGGTTTGTTCAATCAAATGTCTGAATTTTTAAATAACGTATTGATCTATCTATATTTTTTTGCCCTTCTTTAATCGACATGGGCAGTGATTTCACCCTCGTATGTTCGTCCGTCAGTCAATTTTCGTCAAAGATTTCTCGCTTTGTGTATGTTGGATTGATTTGATATTTGGGCTAAAGCATTAACAGGGTAAGCTGTACCATGTCTTCCCTTTCCATGTCCGTCATATATATTCTTCCTGTATGCCGAGACGGGGCACGTTGTGGTTACAGTCATTTGCATTAACTGAATATCGAATGTTGTGGTTACAGTCATTTTCGTTTACTTAATATAGAAGTTAATAACATGAAATTTAAATAGAAGATTGAAATAATTTCTGGGATGATACTTCAGAGGAACAAGGTAAGCATTTTAACGTAACTCTCTAAAATTAATTGGAAATTGAGATTAAGTGTCGAATTAGTTGTCATGAGACTAGTTACTTAGTTTTCAATGTAGTGTTGTGTGTTCTATGTTTGTCTTTCGTTTCATTTTGTTGGCCATGGTCTTGTCTGTCTTC
>JAULBM010233562.1:0-17009 GCA_032357055.1 Geukensia granosissima
TATAAAAAATTAATGATACGCGATTTTAAAAAATATATATAAAAACCGATGTAACGTTTCTTTTTTTGACTAGTATAGTTGCACTGGAAGCCATAAAAGTCCCTGTTTTCTTCAGGACACCCGATCATCTGCCCATGTCAATTTCGGTTTGAGACATCCATAAAACTTTAGTAAGGGTTACATTTACTATAAAAATCGAATGTGTGATAAAGATACTTTTTACGCTTCCAGTGTATCTGATTTTAGCATAGTTTTTCTTTTGTCCGGTAGTTATTGCAGTTTTGATTTTTTAACGACTTAATCTGTTTCTATAAAGGTAATAATGATATTTGCAAATAGTCAAATGATTGATATTAAGCAAAGCCTTGCATGCAAATTTTTCTCGTAATCTGTAATCGTGGGAAGAACATATATTATCAGGGTAAATTAAGGGAGAAAGGATGGTACGTTTAACTATCAGTTTTTGTCGTAATTTGTGTAATCTGAAACAGTCTTCTACCATTTTTATCCCTTATTTGTTGTCATGATTAAACATTTCATCTTTTCTAAGAACTTTTTTCCTTCTTAAAATTAATTTTGAGTAAAGGATGGTGAGTGTGGTGGTTTTTTGTATTAAGCATTTGGCGAGATATTCGTATATACATTTAAGGGTGTACTTTGGTGGATAATTTCATAGTATTCTTTAACTTGATAGACCTTTTTAAAGAAAATTACTACTTGTCTGTATTACAAATGGGTGGTCTATATAAGTCTGTAATTTTTTAAATGGTGGTTTTTTTACCCCCCCCCCCCCCCCCCCCCCGAGGACATAGGTCGTTCGGATTTTCTACCTGCAGGTAGAATCCCTGTTAATGGGTAGTCCGTTGGTTTGGTGGGATATATGAATACTCAACTATCTCGTGGGTAACCGGGGTTAAAAAATGGTTGTTCGGTTTATCCGGTAGGAGGTAGAACCCCTCCTAAAGGGGTGTCCGTTGGTTCGGCGGGGTGTATAAATTCTCAATCCGTCTCGGACGGGAACTTAAGTGCCGTGTCCCGTGTTGGGAAAATGCAACGCTCTCAGCATATTAAAGGTCCCTTTGCAACAGCTCGTAATGAGGCTATTAAAATTCCCCGGCCTTACCCCCCGCTATCCCCCTAATGAAATTTATCCGGATAAAAGATGAAGGTTAAGATCTGATTTAAACTTGTCTTACAAGCAAGATCAGAAAAGATTTCATGGAATATATTAATCAACCTCTTTAACACTATGAACTCCTATGCTATTGATCTGTATATTTTGAAAGATCGTTTGAAATTAGTTCACGTTACTTCCGACTAAACAGTCAAGAACAGTACCAAAACAGAAAGGTTTCCTAAATTTGCATATGCTTATAACATGCATAATATTAAAAATTTCGAATGTTCTTATTTTAATTTTAAGACATATTCTTATCATAAATTACATTTATTGAACAATTTTTCGAAAGATACATATTTTGCATAATGTTGAATTCTATTGTTTAACAGTCAGGATTACTACCATAAATGGAATTAGGTCATGAAAGGTTAAATGTCCCTAAAACTCTTCATAATTGTCTGGGTAAAAATCTGAGCATGGAAATTAAAGATATTGCAAATTTGAATATAATTCCAAAGTCTCAACACTTTTCTAACTAATGAAATTTTTCTACCTTAAACAATAGAATTCAACATTTTTGCAAAATATGCGAAATTCTTTTGAGACGTTGTTAAATAAACCTAATTGTTGCTTTGAATATGTCTAAAAATTAAAAATGGAACTTTCCAAATTTATAATTTTTGAAGTTAATGCAAGTTTAGGATGCATTTCCGTTTTTGGTAGTGTTGTGACTGTTTAAGATAAGAAAACTTCACATGTGACTGTTGACAAAATATCCGAGCATACAAAACTGGATGAGACTTTGAGATTATATATTCAAATCTTAAATATCCTTGAATTACATGCTCGGATTTTTCCCAGTCAAGAAGTAAAAACTTTAGTGCTATTCCACCTCTCATGACCTCTTTTCATACAGGATAATAAAATCTAAACTGATAAAGGTAAGGATGAATTTGAATGTACAAGATCATCAGGATATTTACACGTACTTTTATTTTGTAGGGTATATTGTCAGTCATGATTTAAAATGTTTGACTTAACAATATATTTACCTTGACGGTCCAAGAAGATCAAAACATCAACAAGTCCCATCGCCAGTCCTAATAGCATATATTCTGTCCCTGTTAAAGAAGACATAAATTTCACCCTGTCTAAAGGCAAAACTACAGCTAATTGCGAAAATGACTATTGCTAATAAACTTTTAATAAATGCATTGGCATACTTGTTGGTAAAAAAGAAATTACACCTATAATATTTGATCAAAAATAATTAAAAAATTCCTAAATTTGTGTCAGTGTCAGGGTTTCTTTCATTATGCTACTTGAAATTTTTCTGTGCACCTATTCACTTCAACCTAATCAGTTTAGTTCAGCAGTTCATTATGAATAAACTAATACAACCCCTAAATACAAAAAAAAACTTTTCTTATCCGTAATAAAAGTATCCAGACCGTAATAAAAATTCTGCTCAAATATTTAGATTTTTTCAACAGTTAAAGAAAATTGTGATTTTCATAACCATTTACAAATATAAGACCAGTGTATAATACCCATGCGAGAGATCAAAGGTGCATAGTCCACAGAGACATGACAAATTTAAAACAAATTGAAAGATAAAATGAAAACGAAAAGGAACAAAAACTTGGAATCCAAGAACTCCTTTACAAAACAAAGTGAGTTCAGGTGCTCCGGAAGGGTAAGCATCCCCTGTCCTGCGCGCAACACCCGTCGTTGAATCCTAAATCTCAAATCCGGGTTAACGTCAATCCGAGAAGAGGTCAACTTATGTTTGTATTAGCGGTAACAGGTCCATAACTTGTTTAGATACACTTATACTAAATGGATCAACCAATTCGTGATGGCGACCATAAAATTTTAAAAGGGACAAATTCAACCTTGATTGGATGTATCCTTGTAGTAGTAATTTATGCGACAGCAGCAATCCTCTCTTCAGAAAATCCTGATACTTGGAAAAGGCACGAGAGTATCGAATCAACTGTGAAACATAAACCTCGTAGAATATCGCAACATAAATATTTTTGTTCTTCTAAAGTTTACAATACGAAAGTTGAAATCTTCCCGTTTGTCTTAGGTCTTTAAAATAAGTTTTCCCTGTGGAAAAAAAAAATCCGTGAAACTGTTTTATTTATCAAATTTATTATAAATAAAAAGTATTTTCCCGAGTATTTCGATCTTTTCCGATTATATTACTTCAAATTCTTCTAGAACATCAGGGTATTTTTAATTATCAAGTGGCCCGAATACCTTAAGAAAAATGTGCTGATTTATGACCTATTATATCAAGTACATCTTCATTTAGTCTAAAACAAATGCAGAAATATACATTTTTAAAATAAAAACAGTTTTAAGTTTACATCGCGTGCCTCTATGTTATTAAGGTCGGAATGATTGTTTGTTTGTTTGTTTGATTGATTGGGGTTTAACGCCACTTTCAACAATATTTCAGTCATATCGGGGCGTCAGTTTTACTGGTGGAGGAAGCCGGAATACCCGGAGAAAACCATCGACCTTGGGCAGGTAACTGACAAACCTTATCACGTGCGATGAGAGTTAAACCCGTTTTTGTATGGTACAAACCCAGGCGCGAACTCACGCCGTATAGGTGAAAGGATACAGTGATCTGTACAGGTAAGTTGAAATCAACTACCTAGACCACTTGGCCAACCAGCCGCCCCCCCCCCCCCAATCAATGGCATCCCGACACTATGGCCAAAAAATAAATGGTATTTTTCTTAAAAATAGTTTGAATCTGGTGAGAAAATTTATTTTCGGCATCTGATCTTAAAATATTTTGCCAAATTATACAACTGGAAGTCATACTATTTCGATATTGGACAAAAGTAAGCCACATTCTTTTCCATACTGGACGTTAATTCAGCAGTATATTAACACATTATTATACAGTGTTGTGTACAATTTGGGAATGCTTACTGCATGCCTAAGGCAAATGCGTCTAAAACAATTTGCGTTTTCTGTACAATATAGTTTAGTACAATATCAACCGATATTGTACACAACACTGACTGAATTGATAACATATAACTCAAAAGTATTAATCATTATAACAGATTGATAATTCAATAATTCGTCATGATTCTATTCTGCAAAACTGAGCCTAAAATCATATTTTTGATCAAATCATTTGTAGATTATGTAAATCATAACCATAATCAATAGTTATTTCAATACCAGTAGTTTAATTTTACGTTTAATGTTTTGCAATTAAGCAGCTAATTTTTTTCTGTGAATGGATTCACGCTTATTTGGTCTTGTAGGTGCTATAACTTTCTCAGATTCAAGATGGATTTTGTTGGGTACCACTCGTGAAGCAGGAGTTTTAATTTCCGGAACACCTGAACTCAATCTGGTTTTTGTAGGGTTCGTGTTACTCTAGCTTTTGGATTCAGTGTAGTGTTATGCATATTATGTGTGTCCTTCGTTTCTTTTTTGCTGAGAATGGTCTTGTCTGTTTTCTGATTTTACGATTTTTGTCAGTCCCTTTTGTATACGAGAAGTCGTTTTTTTGTCAAGATAATTGCGTTTTTATTTCATTTGACTGGTTTGATAAAGGAATGAATTTATCATTTGTTTAAGTAAATTACTGTTTCGACAGACTTTAGACATTCAGAAATATTTTAAAATTTTCAGTTGTATCTTCAGTCTTATTTCGTTTGTTTCTAACTTACGTAACATCGATGTAACATGTGACACGTGATAATATCCTGCTTTATCCTTCCGCTTATGCATTGAACACAGCTGCAAACATGTGACCAACTGCTTCCCAAAGTGACGATTACTGTATTCTCCGTAGGATGAAGCATCTATCTTCTTCACTTTTATATAATACAGAAACTGCCAGTTTAAAGAGTTATTTTTATAACCTACTGACGAAAGTTCAACTTTTAAAGCCATTTCAAATTCCGAATTAAAAAATAAATAGTTTGATATATTGCACTTGTATTACTTTGTGCCAAATACTTTTTCCATCTATAAAAGATTGTGCGTTAAACCTCTGCAAAATGTAAGAATATATTGAAAAAACCATGTTGAAATTTAAATACTTACACTGACTAAACTTTGATTGGTTAATATATAATAACCTAAACTATCTCACCTTTCTTTTTCAGCTTAAAGGGAATTTTAGATAACTTGGCAATAGTTATATGAGGAGTAAATCCTTTCCCGTCTGATGGGGGGACCTCAAAGTTTTTACAACACTCCTCAAGAATATCTGTAAACACAAAAATGGAAAAGACCCCTTTTATTTTACAATGTATTAAAACACCTTATCAATATCCCCTACCTAATCCACTGGCAAATTATATGACTTAATAGCATTACACCGGACTGTCAGGCCCCTATCGTACGATTGTGAGTAAATTTAAAACAAGATGGGACATCTCTATTTTTTTTAAAGGTTGTGTTTCCTGCTGTTTCAATTGTTGCCTAATGGTGGATAGGTGGCTCATGGACAATCATGCCACATCTCCATTTTTATATTGTAAAAGTCCTTTAGTTTAAAAATAATGCAGGTCTGTCACAGTAATGGCAATTGTTCTGTTTGAATATCTGATTAACCTTCATCGTGTTTAACATGGTTAACTGTGTGGCTTTAGTGTAGTTCTATATCACCTGATATTCCGTTGACCTTTGATAAACTGTCATCCTATATAACTCTGGCATAGTTAACCAGAAATTCTGATATGAAAGAAAAGAAATGGAATAAATAACAGAGATCGCACTCAACTACGAAAAAAACTGGAGGAATACAAATCTAGGGGTCTGGCCTTTCATAAGAAATCTTGCAAAAATTACCTGATATTCTGATGACCTTTGATAATCCATCATTCTCTTTTACTTTGGCAAAAACAACTTCATTGCGAAAACTACCAACTTCTTCAACGTCAAGAGTTATCATTTCGTCATTTTCCTTATTAAGTGATTCCACTGTCTTGTCCAAAGCACGAACCATTCTGAAATGTCAACATTATCAACATAACTCAGAGTAATCATGAAAGTCGATTGTTTCAAGATCAAATTCTAAACAAAGAATGCCTTTACTAGACTAGAATATTCAACAGTTAATTACAAAATCTCGCACAATGACTATTGAAATAGTAACAAAACTAACTTCTTAGAGTTTAATTTCCACAATAATGTTGCTAAAAGTATATATAAAATATAAACATAATCCGACTATTTTGGTTTGTGTTGTCTTTGTACTGGCAAACCAAAGTCGGCTTATAAATAGAATCAGCTTGACCAACAGCTTGCATGCATTTGTCTTATTAAAATTATGAATTCTATATAAATTCAATATTTACTGCAACAACTGAAGTACAATTTTGAAATGACTGAATTCATAAATTTGTCAAACTTCTCGGATTTGAATGAAAAATGTTTTTCATGTGTTATACGTTAATAAAATGCAAAAATTACATTTGATCAGACAAGTGATGTAGACAATTTTACTATTTTGCATGTTTTGTAAATATTAACAGACAGGAGATCCGTTTTAATTGGAATGATTGATAGCTTTTCAAATTTTATATTCTGCTTACCGTTAACAAGTATATTAGAATGATTTTCTAGAATTACCTTGAAATGTGTTCGTCGTTTTCCAAGCAAGCTACTCTTAGCGTCAGGTGTAGTGTGGGAAGTGGAATCAAAGTTGCCTTCAGATTTTCATTAGCTTTTAACATACATTTTTGTACTTCTCCAATGCCTTTCGTAATCTAAAAAGTATTACTCAACAATTATGTATATATTCGAACTGTCTTAACAATGTTAGGCTATATGTAATAATTCAGTGTCCATCCATGGAGAGATTTGAAAATATCTTGCATATTATAACGCAAAGGATACATGCACTTATAATTATAAACCAACATGAAACTGTCCAATAGTGTATTTTTTAAGAAATCCAAAAAAGGTAAAACGTTTTAAGCGAGTAATTTCTTGGGCACACTTTCTGTGTAAATACATCAAATGTCAAGTGCTTTCGAACACTTTTCTTGATAATTCACCAGAACATCAAAGCCCAAATGTGTATAAACAGACAAGAAGCTATGAAATTAAAATGGGCTTTAATCCAATGAAGAAGAACCTTAGTTAATGTAGCAATTAAATATTTTTTCAACTGAGCAAAATATTTGCCATAACTAAGGTCTTTCATATTATTTCAAAATTATACATGCCACATGCGATTTCAAGTCTCACATTTGTATTTATAAAAAATTTGGTACAGAGTACACCAAAATCGAATCAAAAATTTTAAACAAAATCATGCCCTGAGAAGTCGCCGCATTTTCGACCAGTGTGACTTTTTAACCGGATAACAGTAAAGGATATAAAAATCTAAGTTTCTCCAAAAGCTCTCACTGAGACAAATCAAATGAACAAAACCCATCAAATTCATCTAAAAACCGGTAAATGTTTGACCCCTTTTCATCTGGAAAATGGTAGAAATAGAGGCTATTTCTAAAGCTCTCATTGGGACAAATCAAATTATAAAGATACTATCAAAATCGGATGATAAAAACAAAGAAGTATTTCCAGGGAGGGATATATGTAACCCTGAAATTTTAATCAAAATAAAATTGTCTAATCTGAGCTAAAATTTGTAGTATAATATTTACAAAACAATGCATTTAGTGAGGATGTCACTGTGAAGCGTCATAAATTAGCTTCGGTATTCCAAAAATGTCTACCCCAGCTATTTTTCTGCCGGTTTTTTTCGCTCAAATTGACTTGGGACGCATAATTCGACAAATAAATTGCGGTGATGATCAACTTATCCTAGTATAATTTTTATCAATATTTTGGTAGAAAAAGATCTGATGTTTTCTAAAACGAAATTTATCCGAAGAAAAAAAAACATAAAATTGCCTATTTTCTTGAAAAATGGGATTTTCCTTGGAGTTGTTAAATTTGGTATCTTTAAGGAAAACACAATTTTTCTCTTCAATTATGAACATTTTAAAAAGTAAAAAACGACGTTTTGAATTTTTTACCACCTTGATTTTAAGGGCCAAATATATGGCCTTCATGGCACACGCGACTTTCGATCATTTTTATCGAAAAAGATACATTTAGTAACAGTTTTTGCTTTTTAAAATTGCCATTCGGATCGGATGAAAAAATAGAAAAAATCATATCCTGCGAATTACATTTTCAGCATCATTCATGAAAACGATTATATACCCAGAAAATATTTGACATGTTATTAAAGCTCAATTTACTGCATTTTTATTTCATTTGACTGGTGTGATACATGAATGAATTTGAAACTGTTGACATTTACGATTTTTCAACTTCTATACTACACTTACACTTCCCCATCACCTTATTAAACAGAAATTATCATATCTCATTGGGTGGACATTTGATGAACCAAATCAAAAATATTTTTGCTGTAACAGAGATCGGGCATTCTTCCCAGAGAAAAGGGTTACTATAAAAGGTACACATACCGGACTTGTGAGGAGATGATAAATTCAATTAAACTTTCTTCTCGACGTTTTTTACATTGATTTTGGCGATATTATTTATCGATAGATTGTAGGAATCCCTACGGGTACCAACTGTGCCCCTTTACTTACCAAGCTAACCAGGACAGCGACTTTTGTCCATTTCTGGATTTAAATGTTTCTCTTCACAAGGTAAAATCAAAATTAATATTAAAATATATCTAGAACTGCAGAACATGGATCAAAGGGAATAACACACACAAAATTTATGGAAATGTGGTAAATGACGCTCGCAAATTAAAAAACAAACCTATTGGGACTTGTCAATTAATTGAATAAACTTTACATAAAGGTTATCTTTATTAAATTATTTTTAAGATCTTTAAATAATGTCTTCTCTGGTACCAACACTGACTCTCTGCTAAACAATTTAGATCAAAACTAAAATCAATATTTTATCCTACATGCTGTGGATACTTTTTAATTTTGGCACTTGCTCAATACATTATTTTCTTTGCCTATTAATGATATTTAACACTAAATCCAACCGGATGTGTTTTGTTTGATTTCTTAGCTTAAAAGAGCCAGGTTTGTTATCAACTGTTTTTTTGTTTTGAATTTGCTGTCATTTTTCCATGTCGCTACATCTTGTTTCTTGTGTTTTTTATTCTTTGTACAATGTATTGACTTAAAAAGTTAAATCTTAAGCAGCTGGTTTTTTAAGTTTTGTCGTTTTGTCACAGAATTGTTCCAGTTTAAGGAAGGGTTGAGTACCCCCAAACATGTTTAACCCCGCAACATACTGCATGTACCTGTCCCAAGTCAAGAACCTCTAATCCAGTAGATGTGATTGGTTTTAATGTTTATACATTACCTCTTTTACATAACACTTATCTGGCCGATAGTTTTACATTTGAATATCAATACTTTTTTTCTTGGGACCTTTTACTGCTTCCCTTAGGGTGTTGATATGCGTCCATTATTGAAGGCCTAAGAGCAACCTGTAGTGGTTTGTAATTTACTCGTCTTTGGATGGCTGTCTCAAAGACAATTATACTGCATCTCTGTTTTTCTATACCTTACATGGAAGACTTGTGTCGCCTAATTGCATTGACTTGAGAGTCATAATATAACTAAGAATCTTAGTGCCCTATGATAGCATTGAAAATGGTTAGGTATGGAAAATCTCAAAAAGACAATTTGATCAAAACTGAAATAGGAGGAGCACAAATTCATTACCTGTAAAACAATCTGTGCAAGGTTGATTAAATTTCATCAAAACTTTGGAGAGGAAAAGCGGATAACAGATGTGTGCATTGAGATGGCATTGCAAATCTTGTTTCTTATTGGAAGCCTTGTGAACAATTCCAGTTCCTGTAGATCAGTGCAAGTTTGGTTGAAATCCATTAAGGCATTAAAGAAAGTGTGAC
Source organism: Geukensia granosissima (assembly GCA_032357055.1). Lineage (NCBI taxonomy): Eukaryota > Metazoa > Mollusca > Bivalvia > Mytilida > Mytilidae > Geukensia > Geukensia granosissima. Next base: position 10,041 of record JAULBM010233562.1, read on the forward strand.
GCAAACGACGACGCAAGACGATGGAAGTGACAACTTTATATGTTGCCCTGCTTAAAGCAGGCATAACAGAAAAAAAGGCAACACTAGATCTTTCAAAATCAATTCCAACCTTTATTTTACTTGGGGTTTTTATGTAGAAATTTAAAATAGATCAGTATACAAAAGTTAACGAACTGAAATCTTTCTTTCTACTGACGGACGACGTCGACAATAAACCTGTTAAAATGTTTGTAGTCGTATAAAGACAGCTAACAAGCCTGAAAAGAGATTATTTACCACGAGAAGATCAGACATATTAACATGTATAATACAGACCTCTGGGTTAGTTATCTGGATGGCGACAAAGTAATTGGGTGCTTTCTTTTTCTCCTTTCCATCATCATGATAATGCTTTGTCTTCTTTGTCGATCTCCTTTCCCTCTTCTTATACTTCTCATAATCTTTATCCAATTTTCCTACAATGTCACCTCGATTAATACAGTAAATAAAGAGCATTCAGTCAGATATCAAATGAAGCTGCTGCATACTGCCTATAACTTCAAGCTATTATTTTATCAGTGCACACAATATATATTCCAACGACAGGAAAACAAAGACAAACGATGAAATAAAATATTTGTCAGCTAAAAATTGTATTCCGTTTCTATGAATATAAACAAAGTAACCACGGTGTAATATCTGAACTCAAACCAAATTTGAATATCGAAATTTTCGCTAAAATGAATAATGAAAGGCAAGAATACATATATTGTTTCCAGTTTTACTGCAATATGAACTTACATTTAATTAGTACATACCAGTAAATAAATAGGACAAGTCATAAACAGCAGCTTCTTCTGGTGAAACTGTTTCCTGGAGTACATCAATAGATATCTTAAACAAAAAGTCATCTTCTTTATCAATGATATTGTCATTACTTTCAATCAAACTTGAACTATCATTTTGTTTTGAAGATGCCTCCTTCCGATTTGTGACAGCTTTGCTATCCTCTAAAGATTTCGAAATTATTTGTTTCTTTTTCACAGCTGGTGCGATTTTTGTTTTCTTGACAGTCTTATTCTCCTCTTTTATTTTGGCATCCTTTTTCACTTTGCTTGTAACCTGTCGGTCTGCCTGATTAGCCTTTGCCTTTGTTTGAGCTGACGTTTTCCGCCCATTTTGATAAGCCCTGGCATTAGTTTCAGATTCAGATTTTGGCAAACTTGTCTTCTTTGGATCAACACCGTTCTTTCCTTTGTTTTTGTCAGTCGTTGCAGTAACTATACACTTCGGATTATTAGATCCTAAACAAGTTTTGATCTTGTCTTTAGTTTTGTTTTCTTTTTCTTTGCCATAAGTTTTCCTCGATGAAGGAATAGTTTTGGGCTTTTGAATCTTAGTTTCTATCTTCGTTTGTTTCTTAATTGATGTCATTAACATCGATGATTTAGTTATCGCTGGGACTGTTTTTGTTTTGTGGCTGTTGTCGTTAGTCTTTGTTGAAGACTTCGAACTTGTTTCATGTTTCAACGAAGCTCCATTATTATCAGGCACAATTGTCTCACTGTTGTTGTTTATCAAGTATGAAGGTACTAGCTTACAATCATTTTGTTCTGAAAGAATTTCCGGAGGAATATCCTGATTACATGTGAACTTTTCATTGTTTCTATAAACCATTCTAATTAAATTAGTAACCTCCTCCAAAAGTTTTTGTGGCAATATAGTGTTTTCTCTCGCTTGTGGTCTCCATTTTGTAATTAAACTCGCATTCCTGTTCAAATTGTCGACTTTTGATTTCATCCTTTCAAGGATTATCATTTCATTTCCTATTGTAACATGTTTGATAGATTCTTGCACATCTGTAATTTCCAACGTTTCTGTTGTGGATTTTAATTGAATAATTTCTGTTAAATTTAGTTTGGTTTTTTCTATGAGATGGTCCAGTATTTTTACAGATTCATTGTTATGATCATTTTCGTCTTTAGAATCTGTAACAACTGTTGACTCACATTTGCTTGAAGATATCGTTTGGTCCGAAGTGAACAGTTCAGAGGCTGAGTTTTTCTTGCTTCCCCCTGTTACTATACACAAGTTCTGTTGCGATGCAACAGTTTTTTCCTCACTAAATGTGGCTGTAATTGGTGGCACTTTAATTTGAATAGCAGATATTGGTGGTTTTCTGATGTTCATTGTGCTTAATTTTTTGCAGCAATGTAAAGAAAAATAAATCAGTTTACACATTAATGACCAGCTGATAACATGTAGAGCCACCAAAATCTCACTTCCTTTCTAGTGCAACAGAAGATTCCCCAATTGGACGGTGGTGGTAGACCAATTCAGTTGGAGCTGAAGAGGAAATTTGTTATCTAACTAATGCTTAACAGTGTGTGGTAAAACATTCATTAGCATGTCTAGATAAAGTTTTGGTGTACATGTAGTTAACCTCAAATTTTGAACTTTTCATCACTAATGAGATTTTTTCTGACATCTGCTCTCTTTATACTCATATACTGATATTTTTGTAAGTTATGTATTAGCAGAGAAAAATTTGGTATAAAAATATGATAATAGTTTCATGCGTGCAAGACAGCATCATTTAGGTGATGGTTAGCGTGCTCTCCTTGAGTGCGAAAGGTCGTAGGTTCGATCTACTGCCGAGACCAACTTAAGACATTAAAATTTGTCTTTGCTGCTTCTGTGCTAAGCACGCAACATTTAGGGGTAATTAATTAAGAGCCGTAAGACTGGTCGACCCAGAGTCGGAATATTGCGTCTGGATAAAGTGGCATGTCTTCTTATAGATTGTTGTTTTCGTAAGCTAGCAGGTTTAAAATATGGATCAGTGTGTTGGTCAAGTACAAAGCAGGGCAATTGAGCATCATTCATATGCTCTCGTCCTAAAAGTGCATGAAATATTTCCGCTGGACGTTAAGAAACCATTTAATCAATCTATTAATGTGTGCAACGTTAAGGGGAAGCGAAAGGCCAGACAAAAGAGGAAAGTCGGCAGACAACACGAATAAGACGGAAGATGACATATCTACATAAAAAACTGAAAACACAAAATTATTAACAACGCCGACCTCACAAAAACCTGGAAACGGCATACCTCTTTTATTGTTCTTTTATTGTTTTCGCACCAGTTATTTATACAAGGGACCAAAACATTGGATTTGATTGGTTGATTGATTTCATGCATATGTAGGACGAGAACAAGTTATCAAACAATAAATCATAAAAGTGGCCAGGAAAGGCCGTAGGAGCTCTGACTTGAAGAAGTCCAAACTTTTTGACTTGAAAAAGTCTGAAAAGGCAATAATCAAGAGTTACCTCTCTCTTTTTTATTAATATTTTTGGGCTCGTATAAGTCTACTTAGTAAAACCCGCATAATTCATGAATCACCAATTGGTTATATCAATAAAGTCCTAAATTGTAAAAACCAGGTCAAATTTATAAGGCAAGCACCAATATTTGCAGGTTCTGCCCCCTCGATGAACAAGCCAAAATAATGTTCCTTAAAAGGCTTTAATCTGTAAAAATTATATCATTACACAATTCTTTTCGTGCTTAGAACGGGGCACGGCGGTACCGTTCCCGTCCGAGACGGGTTGAGAATTTATACATGCAGGTGAAGAAACCGAACAGCCTATTTCTATACCTCAGTGGTTACTTTGGAATTATAGTTTCATTTGTAAATTCTAATTCAACGCCAAAGATGATGCAAAATCCGATTACCATAAAGAAGAGTGATTTTTGTTGCTTTTTTAAAATTAGAAATATTTTTACCGAACGAGAAAAAACTCGTATTTCTTTCCTTGTCTGAAACGGTAAACTAAATTATTTTTCTGAAAAATTGTCATGTAATAATCCAGAAACCGCAATTTTCCTCACTCGGCCATCCAAATTATTTTTTTCTTCGAGACTCTGAATCATTTATTTAATTACGGTAAACCCATAGCCATGTTAAATCAGGTTAGATGACAAGTCCACAGGCCTAATTGTGTAGAATAATCTCTGGTAGTTGAGATTATCTAGAAAAGATCACTGTTCACATTACCAGTTGATGCTACTGAAAAAAAAACTGAAAATGTCATGTGCGAACCCGCAGGGTGTCAAATGGTTAGTTCGACCTTTAGCCAGCTTTAAGAACTCAAATTTAGGGAAGAGCTTCCACACTCAGGATTACTACCATATATTGGAAGAGGTCATGAAATGTTAAATAGCCTTAAAACTCTTAATATATCTCCAGAGAAATGAGCTGATAATGATCAATTATCTCAATTTAACATTTTTTTATGCTCTGATTTTTTCCAGCAGTTAAATAAAATTGGCATATTCTTACCTGGAAACATTTGCAAAATATGTTACATGTAATCATACATTTGTTCAATAAACTTAACTGATGGTTAGTATTTGTAAAATTAGATCTTTCTACATTTAATATATTATTAGTAATTTCAAATTTTAGAATCATTTCTTTTCTTTTATTGTAACGCTATGTGAGCATTCAATTAAAGATCTATCTTCTTTTTGCACGTTTTTTTGTTCAGTAAATTTATTGTAATTAAGGTAGTCTCTAGTCGGATTGGGTGACTCTCTCTTTGATTTTTATAGTTCATTTGTTACTGCTTTTGTTCTCTTTGTTTTTTTTCCTTTGACCACTCGTTGATGGGGTTGGGATCCCACTAAACTAGTTTAACCCCACCACAAGGCACATGTCTCATGTGCCTGTCCAAAGTCAGGTATTATGGTCATAGGTTTGTCTTTGTGTTTATTGTCATGTTAAATGTGCATTTTGATAATATTCAGGTAACAGCAGTATTTTTTTTAATTTGGGCCGATTAAGAGCTTTTCACAAAGAGTGGTATTCCACTCTTGTTCGAAGGTCTTGTGGAGACCCCTAGATTTGTTAATTCAACCTGTTATTCTCGTGGTTGGAGTGCTGTCTCTCTTACATTTATCCCATACCTTTTCATTTCCATATCGACTGTTCCATGTTAATGATAAAGAACTACGCTACACTTACAAATGTATATAAAGAACTGGAGAAATCATTTACTTTTTTAGGGAGGGGGGGGGGGGCTTTTGCAGCTTTCCATAAGGTGTGGATATGTGTCCATTATTGAATAAGTTGAAGGCATTAGGGCAATAATGAAGGTGTAACTATCACAGGCACTTGTTTCTAGAATTATTATAAGTAGTATTTAGGTAAAAATATCCAGAAACAAGTTTTTATGATTGCTGTGTTTCTTTAATATTGCATATGATCAGGGACATATATTTTATCTGTTATATATACATCCCTAAAATGATTTTTATAAACGACCGAAACGAAAATAATTAAAAGTAATTGCATTTATATATACGTATTGGCATAATATATAAAACTTCTTACCCCAAACAACTTGGACAGTTTAGTTTCAATAAGTTTGGAAAATCGATGTTTGTTGACAATTTGGGAGAAACTAAATACAAACCGTAATCGGTATAAAAAATTCTCGAATACGAATAGTTTCGCTGAACAGTAACCATTCATTTAACAATCATGTTCGAAATGATATGAGTATGTTTATCTAATTAAATCACCCCAAAAGTCTGGAAGACATTTAAAAAGATATAATGGCAACAATACATTTTTACTTAGACCAAAAACTCTGTCACCTTTGAGCAAGATTTTCTTTCCTTTATTTCACCGGGTCCTTTACTTTTTTCATATTTTTATGGTGCGTACGTTTTGACGTGTACTTAATTATTTATAAAAATTAAAAAAAATAAATAAGATAAGCGTCCAAATAAAGGAAAGAAATAATGGAAAAGTGAAAACTATAGGCTTGCACATTTATGCTAGCACTCGTGTGCGAAATAAAAAATTAAAAAATCAGTTAAATAAACGCCCAAATAAATGAAGGAAAATGTGGAAAGCTGAAATTTTGCAGAATGGAGACAGAATTATGGGTCTAATTTTTAGTAGTAAACGGGAGTATATTTACGGCACCGTGGCTATGTCAAAAAGTCAAAAGTGTCACTTAAGCACACGCAATACAGGGAAATAATACAGTTCATTAAGAAAAATGGCTTTATCTTGACGGGTCTTTTAAAAACAAAATAAATAACTGGGCAATTAGTTTTCCTGCTGTGGTAGTTAACTATGTCCTTATCTTCGTTTCTTTCCTGGAAGGCGCACACTAGATATCGTCTTTGTTTAGTATTGGTCAATTCAACATTTCGTTGTAAGTTCGTTAAGTTTTATAAAATAGGCTTATATACTAGAATTAGCTCAAATTACCAAAGCAAAGTGAGTTCGGTCATCACTCGGGGTACGTCGCCTGCACGACTGTCAACGAATTTAGGAAGTTCCCTGTAAAAATTGTCCGCGTTTCTCGTTGATCAGACTACAAACATGCTGTCGTAGACTATTCTTGCTTCTAATTGACTGGAAAAAAATCTTCCCTGAAACCACTATGCCAAAATGGACCAAACTTGACAGGAAGCATCTTTGGAAGGTCCCGTACAAAGTTACTTTGTTTCGTCTCGATCAGACTTTAAACATTGCTGAAGTCAAGGATAAATTTTGTTTTAAAATGGCCCACCGTTCTTGATGCTACATCAGTGTAGCTATGCGTAACTCAACAGGAGAGAAGTTTAATTCTGTTTCTGATTGGCTGATTTTTAAAAGTCTTTTTCTCTGAAACAGCTTGGACAAATGAAACCAAACAAATATCTAAGAAGGTCTTTTATAAAGTTTCCTCGTTTTGTCAAAATGAAAAACTCTAAATCGTCCCAAATAAAAAATCGTGTATTGTTCTTACCTAAATATACAGTCCGCCAAAAGTTAAGCATCACCTTGGTTTTGATATTATTTTTTTTTTTTGACAGACAAAAAATGGTTTAGACGTTTAATTCGCTGGTAAATCTTTATTTCTTTATTAAATATGAATCAACGACCTTTATTAAATCAGTGATCCGAATTGACAAAGGACATTTAGGGT
>JAULBM010233672.1:0-17008 GCA_032357055.1 Geukensia granosissima
AAAGCGCTGTTCCTTTGCTTGGAATTTACTTGTACATATGAGATTTTTGTGTCATGAATGTTTACACCATATCCCCCTTTATTCTGGTTAACACTAGGCTAATAAAAATAAGCGATTAATCCGGATTAACTTTACTTTAGCCAAGATACAAGTACCGAGATGACCTTCAAATGTAACGTCAATCGGCCAATCACGTTTACAATGGAAATTGAGTTATACTAAAACAACTATTGTTTCCTGGCTTGGGAAAAACACACAAAGTAAATAGCTGGGATAAATATATTTGTGAGCGCTTAACCGTCCCTATATCTGGGAAAGTGGTGGGAATACAAACCTTAAAACCCAAATTTATTAAATAAACTCTGGAAATCGATGTATACACAGTACGAAGACAATACAAAATCAACAAGAGATAACGGGAAGCATCGACCTCAAAAGTACTCGCTGTATCTGACATCTTTTTCAAAATACAAACACAATTAGTATTATACCTAGTTCTTACAAAGTAAAGCATCAATCACGTCCAGCTGGATCAAGTATGAAAATATTATTGATAGCCCAATAAAACATTTTAGACTATTATGCAAATGTCAAAATAGAAAGCAACTGATCAAGTTTTAGACCACCCAAGTCGAGGATTTGAAGTAGTTTTCACAAATTTTACATGATTTTTCAAACTTTCGAATCGAAGGACCAGAATCAAAATATAAATATTGTGAAACGAAAGAGGATATATAATAAAAGGAATTCGAAGATACCAATGGGGTAGACAGAAATCTTTAAGTCGGAAAACAGACAAGACCATGGCCAACAAAATGAAACGAAAATCAAACACAGAACACACAACACTACACTGAAACATAAAGCTGGAGTAACACGAAGCCTACAAAAAACCAGGGTGAGTTCAGGTGCTCCGGAAGATGTTAGCAACTCCTGCTCTACTAGTGGCACCCGTCGTGTAAATAATAATAATTTACTTTTATTAGACATTAAGCAAAATATATGAAAGCATTTTTTGAACTTAAAACCATGTACAGATATGTTTATTTCAAAACTTTTTTCCATCATTAACCTTGAAAACAGTACAACAGACAGACTGCTCTGCATTTTTTTTTTTGTAATTTTAGTACCATTTAAAAACTTCTCGAAATTGAACCTAACAGTGAAATAAATGCTGGAGAAAGTGGCCTTGAATTTCCTTACCGTAGTAGATAATTTATTTTGGTTTAGGTATTCAGTCTATATGCATAAATTTAATTCAACCAAATTAATTATCTATTACCGCGACAATCTTTATAAAGACATCTTGTTCACGAAATGTTTGTTTTTTTTTGCGTCGGTCGTTCGACGACAGTGTTTCTTACTAGGGTTTCAAATATTGACCAACAGTCGCATATATCTAGCGATTTATCGATAAAAAATAAGTGGAACCAGCAAGGGACTGCCTCGATCTAGCCCTTTTGTATTTCATTTTGTATATGATGTACAATAGTAATATATTTAATAATTAGTTATGATGTTAAGTGATACCAGATGACCAATTCCATGTTACAACATAACTATCGATTGTATGATGATAACGATTACACTAATGCAATGGAGGAACAATAGCAGGAATAACAAAGGATGTCCAGGGTTATTAGGTATGTTTATTTTGTCATTTAGCTTTTTGGTGTTTTCTTATTTTTGTACATATTTTAAACTAAGATCAGAGATGCTCGTTGTCGGAATGACCTTTCAGTATTGATGTGTACGAATTATATTCACGCTGGATTTCAGTTTCATTTATTTATGGCATATGAAAAGTAAAGTTTAAAATTTAAAAAAGAACTACAGAGTTCAGGTGATTTAATGGAAAGGCAAAACATTTATCTTTTGTATTAGTTAGAAATATCTAGCAAGTTTATCATGCTATTTTGAATTCTTTTGTTGCGACAAATATGTACTTGAAAAAATTATTTTACCCAGAGGATATATTGTGATGAAGGAACACTATTCCGTTCATTTTGGAGAAGTAGCATTATATTTGACATTGTTTCTTACAGAAGAACTATAATTCTGACTTGAAATGCTTTTGCTCCAGCGTACCCGATTATGGTTATATCCAGTAAAGCGCGTTCTTTTAAAAATTGTCTTTTTGACATTTACTGCATGTCCTTTTTTCATAATTTTGCGTAAAAGAAAATTTCGCGGTCTCATAAAACAGCTTCAACCTTTTCATATAAATAAATATACATGAAAGAAGAATCTTCTGAGATAATTTAATTAATGGATATAATGGATTTTTAGAACACTTGAAGATTGCTCAAAGCAAGAACATTGTATAATATGTTATTTCATCTATTTCCAGATGTTATAGTGTTAGAAATTTTTATCTAGTTTCCATTAACATATGTCAGGGTTAACTTTCAAGGGATTAGGACAACAAATATGCTCAGTGAGACAAAGTACACGATAAAAAGATGAAAGAAAAAGAAGATGCTTGTGCGAAAGCTTTTGAACGTATCCTTGACGAAGTTGGACATTTTGGATTTTTTCAGAAGAGACTTTTTCTGTTGTCGACATGGTTACAAATACTGACAGTTCCGGTGATATTATACTTTGGTCTTTTAGTAGAACTGCCTGTTAATTTTTCCTACAAATGCGACGATGAAAATAAGACAGATTTAAAAGAAAATGTTGACACTTGTACAAACCGGACAATTTCCGGACCAATACAAAATCTCCCACAGGTATGTATTTTATTATCCGTAAAGGAAAAGAACCACTTAATGATTTATATACTTTAAAATGATATCGAACTACTACTCATCATAAGTTAAATACTGTTAATAAGAATAGAATTTATCCATATCAAAAATGGAATAGAAGAAAGGAAACGACAGCTTTCAAATTTCAGAAATAGAAAATAAAATAAAGCATGGTGAGCATATTCCATTGACAAAAATCTTAATTTCCTTTTGTATTTAAAAACCATAAAACATTCTTCCAAATAACGGGACAAAAACAAAGATTGTGCCAATTTCTACGAGGTCGTACCCTTCTCATTACATGTATCATTTAGTTGCACCGATTTCCATGAGGTCATGCCCTTCTCATTACATGCACGTATCAGTCGTTACAGTCAAGATAATGTTAAGTGGTGATTAACAGTATATCATTTAGTGTCGTTGATAATTGTTAGTTACAACAATATAATAAATTGTTCGTACTGATAAATTGCAGTTGATAAATAAAGAGATTTTTATTAAGTTTTCTCGTTGCTTTTATGAAAAATATAAAAATATGAGATGAGGCATGATTGCCCATGAGAGCTATCCACCAAATGACAGTCAAATCTAAAATTCTACAGGTCCGATTACGACCTTCAACAATGAACCAGAGTCCACACCATATCGGAAGCTGTAAAAGGCCTTGAAATACAAAATGTGAAACTATTCATAAAACACTATTTATGTGAATTTATCTATTAATAAATTAAGCTAAAATGTCTTGTTTGGAATTCTCTTCCTCTTCTTAAGAAATTTTTTTCATTAAGGAGCACTGTATCATTTCGCGCAATGGGAAGAAGATTTTTTTTTACCGAAATCCTTTAAATGAAATGTTTTGGCTTTCCAAATACCTGTTGAAGTGGTACGTGTCCATTGTGATATCGGAAGACATACACGTCCCGATGAGGAATTGGATAGCAAGACGCAATAGTTCAAATAAGATTATTTTTTGTTGTGGAACTGAAAGCACCTGATGGCAAAATCTAAGAAGTGAAACGATGTTAATTGTTAAGCAGACCAGTCCACATCTGTACACAAAAATGGAAACAATTTTGCCATTTAGTATCTTTAAAGTGGTTGTATTGTGTTTTTTTCTAAGTTTTGAGTTTTTTTTTGCCACTACGTTTGCCAAATAATTTTAAAAAGAAATTATCCAGAGGGCGAAACTTTGACACCAAGTAACAACATTATTGCGCATACTTTTACTACCACCTCTTGTAATGAACTTGTGTATGTGTCGAGTATTTAATAAGTCTTTGGTTATAAAATGCAAGTTTACCAATGTTGAAATGATCTTGTGAATTTTTATATGCTATATGATATAAGAATAATCATTTAAGGTATAATTGAACAAAAAATTCTCAAAATATATCGTCTTCATACTTTATATAATTTCAGTTGATGTATAGTAGCAATAGTACAAGAGGACAAGATTTGATTGTATACATTCAGTCTTCTGGTCTTGTCTTGGGAAATATACTGGGTTGTTTTGCTGCCGACTTAGTTGGAAGGAAGAACATCATGTTCTTGTCGTACGCTTTAATGATGTCCTCACACGCTATGACGGCAGTATGCTCTAGCTTTGAATGTTTTGCCATTTCGAGATTTCTATCCAGTTTCTTTGCAGGTATATTATTTTTTGGTATGTTATAGTTGTCAAAAACATAATTCATTCATCGAATTAGAACACATGCAAATAGGGCTTAAAATACACAATATAGTCCCATTTGTTACGCCGTATTTTTTAAGAACAATCGATGAATGTCATTTAAATTTTTATTTGAAAGATAGATGCATTGGAATGATTTTGAGCCCAGGTTTCATCAGTTCTAAGACTGATGTTTTGAAATAAGACAGGGTGTTCCATTAACTGATCGCTTACCACGATTTCCAGACAGTATTAATGCTTTTTAACAGGAAGTTCGCCATGAGACACAACGTTTTAAGGATGATTTTAAAACCTACCAGGATTTTTAAGGGGTGATAGCCTAAACTTTAAAAAATCTGTGTATGTATGGTTTTTGCAAAAAAACAGTTAAGGTTAAAGGGCTAGACGAATTTCAACATTCGCGAAATGAAAGTATTGAAGAAGTTATATTTAGTGATTTTTCTCCTTCAATTGGTTGGACCAAAAATCTGTTTTGGCAATATCACATCAAATTTAGGCTAGATACATTACGAATGATGAAATGTTTCGATTAATCATTGTTTTAACGACAAAACTCTTTTATGCGTTATTTTCCGGACAAATTTTTGCGATTAAATAATATCTTGACAACGGAATGAACAAAGCACTAAAACCCTGCTTATGGGCGCAATCACTGTCACTATTTTGCCTATATTTTTCGAAAAATGTTTTTTCCCTTGTTTTCTAATAAATATTAAATTTCTACTTCACATATGAAATCTAAGCCATTCGCAAAGCAAAATAAAACTGCGGACGAAAAGTTGACATAAACCTTAAAATAAATAAATTCCCTTTCATTTATGTAAAAACAAACGCATTTTATTGTCTCGATGTGAATAAATTATTCTTGCTTCTCTATATTTGTATATGGTGTTCAGAAAATTGGCATAGTATGAAAATTTTTAAAAAGTGGATGGGTCAATTTTCAGTTATTTTTCGATACTTTTTAGTGTAAGTCCAAAGTAGAATACCCATGTGGGAGACCAAAAACGCGTAGTCCAAAAAAGACAATACAAATATGAAAAAAAACTAAAAGAACAAGCAAAAACAAAAGGAACACATGCTTGGAATCCTTTAGAAAACAGGAAAGTGATCAGGTGCTCTAGAAGGGTAAGCATACCCTGTCTTGCGCGCAACACCCATAGTGGAATCCCGTAAACTTTTATCTGGGCCAACGTCAATCCGAGAAGAGGTCAACTTATTGTAGTATTACCGGTAACAGGTCCATAACTAGTTGCGATACACTGATACCATACGTATCAACCAAATCGTGATGGCGACCATATAATTTTAGGAGAGACGACTTGAACCTTGATTTGGGAATTTTTAAATTTTAAGCGAATCAAAAACTGTCACATGGCACATAGGCATTGCCTTAAATGTGAAAATACTAAGAAATTACCAAGTTTGGTATAAAATTTGATACAGTTTTATCGATTTTGAAAAAGATCGCACAAAAGCATCAGTACCAAAATTTGCTCAATTAAAGGTCTTTCAAGTACAAATTTTTAATTTAAATATCTTCGTGATATTTTCATCCGCTCATATCTATTTTTAACAAAGCACCTTAACAGTTTGAAACAAAAAATGCTACAGTCGTACTAAATACCTAGTAAAATGTTCGTGGTTTTTTGTCAAATATAAGTACTATATTAACAAAATGCGGAAATTGAACATCATTTTTAAAACAACTTATTTTGGGGTTTTAAAAATCTAAAATTTGGTCAAAATATGGGGCATACCGTACCTTCTTCTTTTTTTCTTCCTAAAAATTAGTGCAAGAGTCAAATCACGCCACTTGTGAATAATAAATTGTCCAATGAAAGCAATTGGAAGATACCAAAGGGGCAGACAGAAATCGTTAAGTCGGGAAACACACAAGACCATGGGCAACAAAATGAAACGATAGACAAACATAGAACATATAACAATACTCTGAAAACTAAAGCTAGAGTAACACGAACCCTACAAAAACCAGGGTAAATTCAGGTGCTCCAGAAGGGTAAACAACTCCTGCTCCACTAGTGGCACCCGTCGTGTTATTCTGTAGTAAAGCCGGTGTATAGTCACAATCGATGTTAGTCACAACCTTTTGTATAGGAACGGATTTGTATTCACGACATTAAGAAGATATCCATGGTCATTTCTTTGTGAAATGGATATTTCGTACTTGAATCAGACTGCCATTAGGTGAAATCAGATGTAGAAAAAATAATACCAGGAAAATAAGTTCCCTATATTAATACCGAACACCAGTTTGCGCCGTTTACACAAACACCCACATAGCGCAATTAAACAAATATATGATTGCATAGGTCTATTTGAATGTGCAGGTGGTTTTATTGTGCCTTCTATTGTGCTGTATACGGAGTATATTGGACGGAACTGGAGAGATGCTTGTTTCTGTACCTGTATGTGGTGGTTTGGCACAGTTCTTCTCAGTATACAGGCCATGATAACACACGACTGGAGGTACATTGCCATTTCCTTGGGTGCTATAGGACTTCTAATGAGTGGTCTTTATTTGTAAGTTCTTTTAAACCATTTAATTATTCATCGTTGTAACATGAAACGAATTGTCTTGGATTAAATTATGTATAAAATTTTATGCAACCCTTTGAATTTTACATAAAAGCCGTTTTCAATGAATCAACGATTTATGGTCATACTTTATGATACATAAAAGTAAAACATTTTTTGAATGAGAGATTAGAGAAAAAATAAAATAAAATCCGGAATATCCAAATAATCTTCAAAGAACAGTTTTTACACTTTTAAAAGAGATTCTCAACATTGCAGATGAAACTAATTTTCCTGTTTTATAAAAATATCATTTTTTGTGTTAATATATATTTGATATCGCAAATAGTTATTATTACAGACCTTTATATTTAGATACAAGGCCATATACATATAACTTGATCTACAAATGTTACAAATGCATTTATTTTTTGTTTTTAGTATATTTCCAGAGAGCTTTAGATGGTATTGTATCCGACAAAAATTTCACGAGGCTGAAAATGCACTGACAGAATTAGCATCGTGTAATACTCATAAGAAGCCAGACGTTCCATCAGTATGTGATTATATAAATTCTGTTGTATCAAATACAATGCGAGTTAGAACATATACGTATTTAGACATTTTCAAAACTAGAAGAATGGTTATCTATACAGCTATATTATGTGTTGCAAGGTAAGTACTAGTTGCAGAAGGCAGGTTATATACTGACGAATTCATAACGCGACCAATTTATTCCATCAGCGGACGACTAAAACAAATAAAAAGGATTTCACCTATAATGGCATTAATAGTTACAGATTTGTATAGAGCGTTGATAACATTATAATTATTAAGGAGGTTACATGAGACAATCTCTGTGAATGTCGTATTGATGCCCTTAGAAAATTTCTTTTCAATTACTATTGGATAATGCATTGCCCCTCTAGGTAATCGGTGTCTTAACTGAAACCAGCAGTTATTGTAGTTATCAAAATTTGCATCTGTTTTGATATAATTTTTCACTGTATACATAAAACAGTCTACTTTCTTCGCTACAAAAAAGGTACTTGTAACAGTCATTTGAACTGGGATAAATTGCATGAGAATCATCTGACAAGTAGCATTTAAACAATATTTCAAAGATGACAAAGGTAAAAACGAAAACCGTTACGTCTGAAGACAGACAAGACCATGACCCAAATAATAGAAAAATAAAACATGAAACAGTACGCAAAACACAGAAATTTTAAATTTCAGCAACATGAACCCAATAAAAATGTAGGAAAACGCATTAAAACCATTTCAGTTGAAAACATAGATAATACGAAGAGGAACACGTAAGCGAAACAATGATTGATCAACACTAATAGCCTATACAACAATAAAATATATATATGGAAAAATAGAAGTGAGATTAAGCTTTAGAGTTTCCTCCCGTTCCATAAAGACGTATCAATTATCATGCCCTCTATATTGCTATTATACTTCTCTTAACAGTTTTACAACATATTTAGTTCATTTAAGCACACATTACTATTCGATGGGAGTACACATTCCAAAAATGGTACACTTAATAGTAAACCAAATTTTAGGTCCTTACAAAACTGGAGATTTTGATCATTAAAGTTTACAGGTGATACGTTACATTCCGAAGAACATAGACAGTATGTGTGGCGAGATGATACCACAATGACATGTATAGATAGTTTTCATTTAATTTTGTTTGGTAAACTTTAATCATTACAGTTTGTTTAAGTTAAAATAATTTTATAACAATTTAATAGTTTTAAACGCTATTTCGCTAGAACAACAATGTGATAAAAATGCATGGCGTCACTATATTGTTAAGTATGAGATTTCATATGGACAAACATAGACTAGTATTAATAAATATTATTTCCCACAGCAGCATGGCGAGTTTTCCATCTTATAACAAGGCATTGTCTATGCTTGTATAACCTGATATGACTGTTTCAGTACGGGTATGCCGGATTTTTTAATTTCTTAAGCACTGAAAATAAGGAAAAGCTTCGAAACGTATTGCACATAACAGATGTCCAAACCTCTGGAATTGTCTTCTTTTTCGATTTGTTTGGATTGGAGTTCTTCTTGTCATATGTTTGGATCTCGGAATTCAGTTTCGAATGAGAGGTTTCCCCTTGAAATGTACATATAGCATTTCAAGGAGAAACCTCTCATCATCAGCAAAAAATAACCCTTTTGTGCGGCATCATCCTCCTTTTTTTTCTTAATCTACAAAATACAAAATTACCAATGTTAAATAAATAAGAAAATATGTACATTTCAAGTAGTAACCCCTCATCAGTAGTATTAGAATCAAAACACAGGAAGTCAAAGATTGAAATATAGCAAAAGAAACACTCAAATCTAAACAAATCGAAATGGGACGCCAAATCTGAAGACAGGGACAACTACTAAGTGACTTACTTTTCGAGGCCTTTCCGTATTTTCAGTGTTTTAGAATTTTGGCAAATGCAGTAAATTTCTGTAAAACTTTGTTCGATTAATTTCATGTCAGACAAGTCTGACAACTGGGCTAGTGAAATCCCCGTGCACCAATGTTCCATCAGCAGAGGTATCGACCGAGTGGTGACAAATGACAAAATTACCAATGTTAAATAAATATGGAAAATTTCGGTATGCTATATGTACATTTAAAGGAGTAACGTCTCATCAGTAGCATTAGAACCGAAAACAGGAAGACAAAGATTTAAATAAAGCAAAAGAAGCACTCAAATCAAAACAAATCGAAATGGGAAGCCAAATCCGAAGACAGGGACAACTACTAAGTGCATAACTTTTCGAGGCCTTTCCGTATTTTCAGTGTTTTAGAATAATTCACTACCCTGCTAAGATTCATGAATTAAGAATGTTTACTTTTTGACGAAACCGACGTCGTTTCGTCACACATTACATAATTTAAGGTATTATTATCCTTCTAGAACGCACTCTCTTCAACATATTTATTTGTTGCATTTCACCAGATCCATGTTGTTGTCATATCTATCTAACAAAGGTCCTTTCCTCAGAGTATTCATAGACAACATCCTTTAGGCTGTGTAGTTGTATTTAGCGCTTTTCCAAGTCTAGTTTTGTCTAAAATACCTTCATCTAACATTTCTTTGACTGTATTTATCAAGATGAGTTTTATTACCAGTCAATGTGTAATATGAGTTGTTTATATTTCAGTTTTCTAAGCTGTGTGATATACAGATGCTTAATAGGAGAGGTGTGGAATTTAACAAAAATCATCTATATAGATAACAGTTTACGATATATTGTAGACCTACCTGTTATTTTTACTGCATTAATTATAAACAAATGGTAAGTGTAAAGTGTAAATAGAGCTTAAATATTCGATCGATCGATCGATCGAGAGAGAGAGAGAGAGAGAGAGAGAGAGAGACAGAGAGAGAGAGAGTAGCGGTTGGTCGTACTAGACAATTAACTTTCGCCTTGCTATAATTAGTCTGAACATGATTATATTGTTCGAGGCCAAAAAAAAAAAAACCGCCGTCGCTATCATTCCTTTTTACCAACAAACTCGGTTTTTAATAGGGTTTATTTTGATGGTTATTTTGGTCAAGTTTTAGTTTTCATGTGAGTTGCTTTTATGATCAATGCATTATTTACGATCTAAGCTTTGCGATTGTCTCTCATTTTAAACAGAAACACTGCATTATAATTCACAATGCAAAATTTATCACACCATTGTCCCATGTTAGGGGGAGGGTTGAGTACTCACAAACATGTTTAACCCCGCTACATACTTAAAGTGCTTTTCCCAAGCCAGGAACCCGTAACCCAGTGGATGTTGTATGTTACTTTTTTGCATTGTTCGAAAGTTGTTATATTTGAATATCACCACAATTTATTTTGGTGCCTTTTACGGTTTGCCGTAGGGTGTGGACATGTGTCCTTTAGTGAAAACCTTAGGTCAACATGTAGAAGTTTGAAATTTACACGTTTTGGATTTTTGTCAAATGGACAATCATGCCACATCTCATTTTTTATATTTCAAGCTATATTGCTTTGAATGTATTGGCCTTGTTTTCCTAAAGTCAAAAGAAAACAAAACAAATTGATGATGCACCGAATGCAGAAATATGATACGAGTAGTTTTACCGTGTAATACAAGATTTTTGTTTTTTGAAACATTTAACCTTTCTTTATGTGACAATAATATGAAAAAAAATTACCATGATTGTGAGATTATTTAACCCTGTAATGGAAAACTGACCCAAGCATTATACCTCGTCAAAAATGCTAAATATTGAACAGTAGTTTATGTTTTAAGACAAAAATAATATAGGAGTTTTTAATTTAGGCTCTACTAATAGATCAGGAGTTGCTTACCCTTCCGGAGCATTTGAACTCATCCTGGGATTTGTAGGGTTCGTTTTAATCTAACTTAAGTTTTCAGTGTAGTGTTGTGCGTACTATGTTTGTCTTTTGTTTCTTTTTTGTTGGACACGGTCTTGTCTGTCTTCTGATTTAACGATTTCTGTTTACCCCTTTGGTTTGTTTAAATTTTTTATAGAAAAGTCCACTGCCTTATATGAATATAATATTAAAATAGTACCATTAAAAACCGAAGGCATGTAAATACCGAAATGATAACTACTGGCGAGGTGACTCTACCATGGAATATCAGTCTACTTTACCGGCATTGACGTAGTTGTTGTAGACAAAAGTATGCAAATTCTTTTGTTGGAATATAAAACCTGTTTACTGATCTCAGTTGCTAGATCAAGCAAGAAAAACCGTTTGATAGGTCAATATTCTGAAAAAAACATCATCATAATGACCCCGAAAACAAAGGCAAAATTCCATCTTTAGATACAATCGGCCGTATATATCTCAATTTGTCATTCATGTATATCACGACATAAATATTATTTTAATTGATGCCATATCAAGTACTAAGCTGTATCCGCGGAAACTTACATTCCACCAGCAGCGGCAATGTAGTATTTAAATACTAATTCAGATTATTGGTCTTATTTTATTTAACATTCAGATATATCTTGTTTTTCTGCCTTTGAATAACCTGTTTACGATACATGAAGTTATGAAACTGTTAAAAGAAAGGCATTTATGTTTTGTATTTCTATTAATTCTTTCTTTTTTGGGAAGATATGAAATATAAAATGCATTATTTTATGTTTTTTTTTCATTCACTAATTTTAAAATTCTCCAATGGGTTGCAGGCCGATATCTACTTAAAATGGAGCAATTAAATGCGAGCTCTATTATATGAGGCGAAAAAAGGTTAATCTAAATCTTTACTTCATCGAAATAATAAAAATATCTATGAAATCAATCTTAACAAGGTAATCAATAAAAGTACAATCGAGATTAAACTTGGGTCTATTTTTTTTTTTTTTTTTTTTTGACAGCATAAAACTAAAAGGAAATATGCACGTTTATAACAAAATCAACCCGTTTAGTAATAAAAAGGCACTTTGTTATAAAAAAATTACTTATTTAAAAAAAAACTTATGGTATTTGCTGTATGAACAGTGTATTTTGGCGAGTAAAAACTGTGACTGAATTTCGATTATTACAAGTGCGTTAAGGAAGTTAACCCTTTGAAATAACAGGTCAAAAGTTAATAACGTACTTAATAAAATATCCCTCTCTATATAAATGGGATGCCAAAATTTTCCATATTTATTCAACATTGGTAATTTTGTATTTTGTTGAGGTACGAGTAAAAAATCTACTGTCTCTAAACCTCACTTTATGGAATGCCCTTTTCAAAAGTGAAAGATGTTATCATTTTTATCTGATGATTATTTTTCGGTTTTATATTCTTTTCAATGATAAAGGAACCTGGAGCGAAAGAAGTCTCTATGAGATTTACAGTGTAAAAAGGAGTCAACTCTCGTGACGTGGTTTTACAAAAAGTCCTGTATAATGGCCATCGATAACATAAAACCTTAAATTTTATTGCAAAATTTAGTATTTTAGAGACAAAAAAATTACAATGGGAAATTCCCCACCTAAAAGAGTTCTGATGAGCCTGAAAAGTATGAAAAGTATGTGGTGAGGGCAGTACTTTTATTTTATATTTCACAGGACGTCTCACTGTCTTCTAGTTCTTTACAAAAAAATTCAAATTTTTCTAGGATAAAGGTTTTAAAATTCCAAAAAGCAATTATACAGAGTAAGGTTTACATACAGTACTTCAAATTTATATTATTTGCATTTAAAATTTGATTAGGAATGTTATAGCAAGATGTTTGTTTATTTTGTGCACTTTGTTGTCTGTGTTTAACTTAATCAACTAATCAATTCCTGTATATTCAAAGGCAAACTGAAAGATTTTAGAAAAGTTAAAATTTTGTACAAGAACTACCAAAGGAGCAACTAATGCACTAGCCAAACTCGCGGCTACCAAAGGAACAACTAATGCTCTAGCCAAACTCGTTTAAGAGTACCAATGAATGGGATACAGGATATATCTTATATCTTTAACTTTCATTAATTTACCAATTCAATAAATATGAATGCATCACTAGTAAAACAACTGTTTTATTTTTCAGCATTGGTAGACGTTGGTGTATATTTCTTTATTCCTTGTCTTCAGGATTTGCTCTAATGTGTGTCCTTGCTCTGACAGTTGTTGATGAGTTGCTGACGAATAGTGAAATTATAACAGGAATTTCGTTATTTGGAAAACTTGGTGTTGCGACCACTGTGTTATTCTTATTTTTAGTTGCTCTAGAATTTTACCCTACCACAATTAGGTAAGACTTTTCAACACGAATAGATTAACTGATATTTCATATTTTATAAGTTACCTCCATCCAAACGTTGACAATTGTTATGTTGATATTAATATCAAGATGCAATTTTTAAGAGGTAATAGAGCAAATTATTTTCCCCGAGGTATAGGCATCGAGTTCCAAGTGAAAATATTTAATATATAGTACGCATACGCATTGAGAAGCTGGTTTAGTACCTTATCATGTTTTTGTTTTTACATTAAACGACACAGTTTTTATCACAAAGCAATATATCACCAGGCAATAGGCTGTTAAAATCCCCAGACAACAAACCAATCACAATGCGGGTCAGAAGTTACCAGACAACTGATCACCATGTAATCGAATAATTTAGGTGGTAAATCGGAAAAATTAAATATTAGAGATTCGTTAAGTTTTAGCAATTAATAGGAGTATTTTTATGATGAACATTTAATTTCGAGCCTTGGCGTAAAATTTGAAGGTTTAACTACTGAGCATGTAAAAAATACTATTATCAATGTTTCTCTAATAATTCGATGGACTAATTGTGCCATTTGAAGATAAAAGATTTCCAAAATATTTTTTTTTTTTAAAACTGATCAAAAGACGGGAAAAGCGCATAACAATATGATAAACTTAAAACAAACAAATATGTATAATAGGGTTAAAATGTTGCTCTATGAAATAATGAGGTTATCAGATATAAATATGTTTTTAGCATAGGTAAATGGTAATAATTTTTACAGTTAAACTAGATTTTCATATGTAAAAACTGTTCACAGTATACCAAGTTGAAAAAATATAATTCAGATCCATATGTTTATATTTAAAATATCGTATTTATAATTATAAATCCAAAGAAGAATGGCTGTGTGAATAACAATATATTGCACGAGTATAAACCATTCTTGAGTTATAGTTTCGGGCATTGATCTTGTTTAATGTAAGACATTACGTGTGTAAACACAATAATGCAAATGAAAGGAAACTGTTAAAAGGTGTCTATGTAGCTGTCAGAAGCAGTTAATCTTTCCTGAGGAGAAAATCTTTAGTTTTTTCACTTTCACGATATATCTTAATAAACTGTTCTTAAATCATCATTATTATATTATTATAAAACTAGATTTTACCGCTAATTTCCAAAAATTTTTTCCGAAATCTCAGGGCTCATTCACAGGGCTGCAGTAAAAACCGAGGAGACAAACTCCAACTAATAATTCCAAAATTGCTAAAATTCTTAAAACAGCTAAATCAGACAAAATGTATGTTCAAATTCAGTTACACTTTCGAAAAGACGTGCACAGAAATTATTTGAATTACAGTGCTACTTCAAGATGTATTCAAATAGACTGATATGCCTACTTTAATTACGCATGCTGTTTAAGAAAAGTTAAGTAAAACAATGTCAGAAAAATCGGCAAGCCTCTTTCAGGAAAGGATTTTGATCAATCTTTCCACACTCTTTATTTCAGATGTATGGGAACAGCTTTAATTTTTGCTAGTGACGTCTGTGGTTTAGCTTTAGGACGTTATCTATGTTCTTTGTTGAAAGAGGTAAATGAATGAGTAGATCATATACAACTCAATATCAACAGGGTAACAGATTCGTCACACATATTACTTAACGTTTAGCATTTTCCTTATCTTTATATTGTTCTATACATGCTTAAGCCGTAGCTTTAAACGAAGTTTTGTTAAAATTTTTAAAAAATGTATGCAAATACAACCAATGTATATTTTACATGTTAATCGTAGAACAAGCATTTTCTCAACTGATATCGTCTGCACACATGAGCTGGAAAATCTGGCCTGGTGGCTATTCTGCAATAAAACAGAAGAAAAAGACAATAAGGATAGGATAACTAACTTTACAAGCTTTGTTGATTTTGCTCACGGTATTGGACAAACTCTTACATATTTGCATATGCACAGTCTTACCCACACTATTTACATTTTTGTTTGTACACAAGTTTTTGCGTTACCGCTGTCCAATATTTTGCATTGTTCTGCTTTTTAATTAAAATTGTCTTTTTTGCGTTTATGTTGTTTGTGTTTTCTTGGGCATTTACCGTAAAATAAAGTAAAATAAAAATACAGCAAACAGTTTTAAAAACTATCTTACTAAAAATAATAAGAAGAAAGTGAATTAAAAAAACATCTAGATGATCAGTCAGTACAAATATGAAGTTATAATGGTTTGGAAAACTGGATCAAACAGATATAGAAGATTTTATGTGTAGTTGACTTTCACATTTTTTCCATCCTTTCACTTGTAGAAGTTTCATGATACAACGACATTTGTAGGCTTCGGCACAGTCATGTCGTTTGTTGGTATAATCTCCTTGTTATTACCAGAAACATACAACCAGCCATTGCCAGACATGGTGTACTGTCATCACAGAATAATTGCTTCACAGGGTATTACAATAGCACATGGATGGAATAAGTTACGATAAGAGGTTATTTGCATTCACTCTGTTGTTTTAAGTAATTAATGTTTACATGTCTGTAAATGTTATGGAAAAGTATATAGACATAAGAAAAACTTTTAGTCTGTGAATATTATTTGATAAAAACGTTTAAGCATTGTAAATAAAGAAATGACACATTTCTAAGTCGTTTTTCCTTACCATCATTCCATTCTAGGATAGTGTATTATCTTTGTTTAACAATAACTTTTTAAGGTAATTAAACTTGCCCTGTTTACAGAAAACTGCTTTGAATATATCAGCGACATTAAGCCGAGTGATAAATCGTTGAAAATGCAAAGCATTTCTGTTTGATTTTGTCCGAGTATTCGACTTCCATGATATGACGAAAATGCTGTAGAGTTCATCAATTTAAGAATATAGAATAGAACTTTTTCAGCATCCAGTTTGAATTCAGGTGAAATACGATTATATGATTTGCTTCAAAGAGACAGAAACTGCTCAAGTTTCCGGGAAATTTTAGTTAACCGTTTTTGTTTGTTTCTTTTTTGAAACCCTTATGTTGATGTAGATTTCTTATTTTTTAGTCTTCTGTGATGATCTGTCGTAAATGTGTTCCTATGATCAGCTTTGCTGTGTCTGTTCTTTTGTATCTTTCAGTTGGCCTGTTTTCCTTGCTTTCACTTAAGCTGATATGTATATGTTATCGGGATTTTGACAGCTAGATTTCATAAAATATCATCCCGTGAGCCAGAATATGAATCTTTGCGGCGAGTGAGCGTAGCGTATTTACGAATACAAGGCACCAAGATTTTGTTTTTATTATCGAAGTATAATCGTGTATGC
>JAULBM010233783.1:0-17005 GCA_032357055.1 Geukensia granosissima
ATATCGATCTATAAATAACCATCACCTGTAATTAAATCGAATGAAATATTATCAGGGCAAAGTGGCCAATGTCCTTTGGGAATTTTTTTTTCTTTTTGTTGTATATCTGCATTTTTTACGTTAGGTTTGTTTTTAACCTTTTAAATGTGGATACCTTTTAACCCTAATCACGCAACATTTACTCTTTTTTATATCCCAAAACTACTTTGGATCCCCACTCTTAACCCATATATGTGTTACTGGTTATCAATCCAGTGTAGAATACCCATGTGAGATATCAAATGTGTTTAGTCCAAAGAGACAAGAAAAATTGAAACAAACTAAAAGATAAAACGAAAACAAAAGGAACAAAGGCTTGGAATCCACGAACTGCTGTAGAAAACAGGAGTGGGATCAGGTGCTCACGAAGAGTAAAATATGCGTTCCATGGTCATGCATAGGGGCCAGTTCACCCTTATTTTCGAAATACAAGTTACTAAAAATAGTTCAGATCTTACTGGGTATCTAAAGACAAGTTCCATAGTTCAGATCTTACTGGGTATCTAAAGACAAGTTCCGTGGCAACCCAGGATTCGAGCCCACCCCCTCATTTGTTGGAAATTATAAGGTATTTAAAAGACAGTTAAGTTCTCCACCAATTAACCAAATATATTGTAAAAATCAGCGTATTACGAATATCTGGGAGAGTGTAATAAAATTGTTAATTATTGTTATTCTTTCGTGACTGAAAATCTTAAAATAAATTCGTACGTGTATTAATGATTAAATTCATTTGGAAGGAAAATTAAGCTGTCAATTTCTGTTATGAAAGGCTTATTGTGTCTTATATAATATACTATATCTTAACTATAATTCTTGTTGTTTGTTCCATATAATTGAAGAGAGGATTTGTATAGTCATAGCCACTTGTCCGATCCCTTTTATATTTATTTTCAATAATATAGGCCTAATCTCTTATTGCTGTCTTAGACACTCTCTATTTTTAACAAATATCTCTGTTTTGTTGCAATATTGCTGATTTTCTTATTAAGTTGCTGACAGAAACATTGGATTTGAAGATGGGCGGCGGTTGATATGAAAGAGGCAGGTACTACTAACCACTAATGACCACTTTAGTTTTGGTGGAGTTTGCAATGCTAACAGATGTACGTTTGTTTTTAATTTTTTTATCGTCTGCGTCTTGTTTCGTCTGATCTTGATGTCGAATTGTCGTGTCTACCGACTTGTTCCCTTTAGACGGAACTTCGCTTTTCTCTCTGTCTCTTCCTATACAAAAGACAAAGAGTTGGAATCCTATACGTTCCGCACAGTATATACCATTCGTGTTTTATTCCGTTTCCTCTGTCGCCATTAATAACATTTTCTGATGTATTAAACTCGTGGTTATTAAGGTTCACAAAGAGAAAATATTATATAATATTAGTTCCCCAGGAACTTTTATTATACTATTTAATTCTGACGGAATAAATATAATATTATACGACAATTATTTATATGTAATGATCTGTAAGAAAAGTCCCATTGGGGTTTCTGTTATGATGAACAAATATATATTGACCCAGTATAATTCACTGACTATATATGTAGTGTTTGATTATAAAGCAGAGGAAGAAATTTTAAGTCCCTTCCTTGGTGAATTGTACACGAGTATATAAGTTGGGCAGGTGGTAACAGGGTGGTAAAATACAATATGTATACTTTTAACTGGCGATTGATTGTAAGTAAATAAACCTTTTTTATGTTCGATATTGTTTTCACTTTTGCCTTTCGTCATGTTATATATCCTTTAAAGAATGACCATTCTGTTTCAATACGTTTTATTACTTTTTCCTTGTCGATCGATTAGCTGCGGTGGAGTCTGCTTATAACTATAGAATTGCTGATCTGGAAAAATGTGGTGGCGCTAACAAACCAAATTAAAGAGAATACCATTACTAGTGATTGTGATATTAAAATAGTAAATGAAATGCTTTAATTTGATTCTGAAAATGATGGCTCTGCAGAATAAAAAAATACTATCCCAATTCAAAATATTTTCACATTTAAAAAAGTGTGGGAAAAAACCACCAGCAATTCGAAAACAAGTGGCGTATACACAGTTGTGCGTTTATACAACAATTGAGTAATACATAAAGGGTTGTATATACTCTGGGTGCTGTGGTAGGTCAAGTTTGTTTGTTTTATTGGTATCCTACATATTCAAAAGTCATGAAATAACATAAAAAATTATTGGTATCCTACACATTTACAAGTCCTTAAATAACAGTAAAGAAGGCTTCGTTCCTTGTATTGCACAGCATTGATGTCTTACACGGATATTGACGTTTATTTCTGTTTTTTGGTAGGATTTTACATTGAATGGGTCTCGGCTTTCTTATTTTTCCGGTTAAAATGCAACTGATAATACGTTACTTTTTAAAATGCACATATGAAGCATATCAAAATTTACCATAGTGAATCAACATTCCTGAACCTACATCTCTAAACTGACCATGCACCGATCTTGTTTTCAGTTTCGAATGCAATTGCTGTTTAGCCTCTTAGGATTCTGGGGTAAACAGTAAAACTATTTTACAATTATTAGTGTTAATAAAACCATTTTGAGATATTTCTAAAGGTTTGTTTGAATTTTGGACCAGTGGACATCATTTGCTGGCTTATTAAATTTTCTTCGATGTTAGAACGAAGAGTAAATTGTTCTACTTAATTGGTCGTTGGTTTCGTACAATGAACAAGTGTTCGTCCCTAGAACCTCGGAACAAATATTTGTCGAATACTCTAAAACCATCAAATACCTGTATATGTGAAATGCTTGCTAAGACAGTTGATGTTTCTTATTAAAAGGTATTTAATTAAAGTTTGTATCTATAACTAAAGAATGCCGCTGCTCTAAATATAGGGAAACGATTATTTACCGTCCAAGTAAAACTTATATTAAACACATTTCAACAAAGATCAATAATGATGGCCGAATATGATATGTTGATAAGAAATATTTATTGAACTATTTTGCATAGCTAATATCTGTAGGTTTTATCTGAATTCTTTGGAACTCTTCCAATCAACTTGTTTATTTTAGCCGTCAATACCTAACATACTTCCCCGTATTTTTTGTTTAAGTCTTTGTTTTTCTTGATCTCAAATTGATAGCCCTTACATTCAGGTCCAATTTTAACTGAAATATTATTACAACAAATTAATTAAATTTGTGATGAATGAAAAACTACAATGGAAGACGCACAATGACGATGCAAAAAATACAAAACGATAAGTGCTGCTGTAACAAGCGCAGTTACTAATATGCAAATTTTAGCCAAGGACACCATATTTCTTTGAATTTATGTCACATCAATATCTCAATTATTTGAAGAACGCATTAGACTTTATTATTTTATATGTGAATAAATGCCTGTTCGTTGTCAAAAACGTTTAGTAGAATTTTGTTTCGGTTTAATGCATTAAGTACTCTCATGGAGAACATGGTACAGTTTTACAGCAATATACAGGAACAGGGTCAATATTAAATTGAAATGCACTCCAAATAGTTCATGCAATTCATGTCGAACAAAACAATTTGAAAATCTTTCTTCAAATATCACTGCTAAAACATTCTTATTTTTTAAATTGCTACGGACACGATTTTTTTTCTCACCACAACCACCTGTTTAATCAAGTGAGTTCTTACTCTTGAATAATCTGGTACAGTTGAACTAAAATGAACACGGATGATGCCCTCACGGGACGCGTCATCCATACTTATTATCATAATTAGCCAGTACTTTTGAATTTCAAATTTAAAACTAATCTAATTGAGCATCTCATCATAGATGTCATTCTTGATTTGTGAAACACAATTGTATTTCAAATTGATTTTTGTGTAACATGAACCAAATTTTAATGCTCAGCAGTAGCCGCAGCGGTCACTGTAGATAAGCAATGAACAAGTCGTAACTAGAATATACTAAAGTATAACTTAGAAATGAGTGATGGGTTCAAACATTTTCATATGTTGTTCTTGATAACAAGTCATGCTGGATAGAGTGTTTGTCAATTAATAGATCACATCCCTATAAGATTGATTAATCCTTATAAGACTGATTACCAATGCTTCAAGAATTATAAAATTGGCTATGCTCATTTTTAAATTATCACAGCTTTAAAATGTTGTTTTTTCTGTGGATTTTGGACTTTGACATATAGTATTCCCGTATTTTTCACATAAATGTTTATTTGTTATTTTAAGATATATGTATATATTTATATTATAAATATTATGTACAATATACATTATATTGCGTGGCAATGTCAACATTTTGATTCATTACTTACTTTGTAAAGAAACCAATTGGTCCAAAATGCATCCTAATGCATGTAAAGTGTAAAAGTTAAAAAATAAATGCACAAGTTTTTTTTTTTTGTTTTTATACCAATCATACGCATGTTTCCCTTGCAGTTGTTAAAGCTATCCTTTCAGTACGTTTATTAACAGTTGGGTCAAGAGGTGGCAATTTCATAAGACTAAGAGGTGGCCTTGTTATTACTCCGGATGATCGCGTTGCCACTTCTTGTGGCTGACGACCCCGTCGAGACATCGGTCTGGCCGATTTATAGTCTAATGTTGTATTGTGTTGTTGAACACTGTTCTTCTGATACCCTAATTCAGTATTACTTAATGGGTTGTGATCAATTGATAAAATAGGCTTTGGTCCATTTGATGTCATAACAAGCCTATCCGACTTCGGTCTATTACTTACATTCGAAGTTGAATTCCCGTTTTTGATTAATCGTGCTTCAGTTCTTTGTCGAACCAAATAAACGTTCTCTGAAGCAGGACGACTAGCCCGAACATTGTTATATTGTTGTCTGCGATGTCTTCGTTTGGGAGAAAGTTCTGACATTGAGTCTTCTCTCTGACGACTTCTTATAAGTTTTTCATATTGTGCTTTGCTATATCCGTTTTCAGTCCTGTTTTCTGACACAGAATTAGCATTAATGTTTCGCAAGCCAGTTCTTTCACGCCTAAGACCCGTTTCTGTACCTGGTACAGGTGTCTTTGTATGTGCGAATCTGTCATACCCTGCTGGGTCAATGAACTCAGGAGTAGGAGACGCTGGTGGGGCTTGAAAGTTATATGTAGTTTCCTTTAGCACCATTTTATGGTTTTCGACGTCATGGCGATTGGGAGCCTGTCGGCTGAGATCTTCCCCATCCCTTATTTCTATTCGAGAAGGTGGTCTTGTAGATCTACATCGCCTTGGGACACTAGTTTCAACATGACTATTATCTTCCACTTCTTCTGTCGGCAAATGTCGTCGTCGAACATAGCTGGATTTCGGACGATTAATTCTTGTATTCATCATTCGCTCGTTGTCAGTCATTTTTGTTTCTTCTTCGTCAGATGATGAGTTATTTATGCTATTGTCATTGTAAAATCCCATAGAAGTTTTAGATCTACCACCTTTCTGTTTATGTATGTTTAGACGTAGTGACAGTCTTCTTTCTGTTTCTTTTAAGGAGTTGTCACTTAAGCTATTGTCACTATCACAATTACCTTCAGGCAGATTAATTGCACGATCTTTAAATCGTTTGTTCAATTCCTCTTGATCTTTGACAAGTCGGAATATTTGTGCTGCTTTAGATTCGTGAAAACTTAGGTTAATTCGTGATAACACTTGATTAGGAGAATTTCTGGGTGGGACTGATTCACTGTCATCACTCACATTGGTGACAATCGATGAGGCCATGCTCTACATGGTTAATACCTGTAAATAGACCAATGAACAAACGTAGTTCCGTGTCAAAAGCAATAGTATTGTTAAACAAAAGACAGTAAGGCAATTACCGTGTATAATGTCTTTCGTTTCAAATTACCAAAACAAGTCCCTTTTTATAATAGTAGATTTTTGGAATTTGAAAACCAAACTTTTGTTTACACTTTCGATCTCATTAAAATTCAAATAATTGTCGCAATTACACGAACAGCTCTTTATGCATAACGTGAAGCATGTGACATGGTGGTATACAAAGTTGATGTACCGTGAGCTTTCATTTCTTACATTCCATTCGTATAATAACATATAATTAAAGAACTCATCGAATGGAACATACCATATAACCAACACAAACAAAAAAAGTTATGTCATTAAAGTAATGCAACTGTTTGATACTCACGCAATTGGTATTTTCACAACGAATTTCTATTTATATTTTCTAGTTTATGTCATAAGTTTAATATAAAAATGTGTAGTTCCGTTGGCTTTAATTCCTCGTAAGGCCTTTTTAGATATTGTGTAAATAACTCTTTAAATCCCCTTGTCAAACCTCGTTGTCATGGTGCAGGGTATACAAAGATCGATCATGTCCGTTAGAAAAGTTTAAAGGGATAAACTATTGGATTCTACAAATACGAATTCAATTCCATTTTGATCATAAAGATGCTCTTCCAACTTGAAATATAACACTTTATGCTTATAAATATTTCAACGCATATAATAGATAAGCAAACAAGATACGTCCTGCATGAAGAAATGACTATGGTGTTCAAAATCACTAAGAAACAAAACTTTGACGAAAAAGAAACACTAATATTTAAAAATATCAGAATTTGTTTTCGATTTTACCTTTAGTGTCATCTAACAAAGGTGTGATCACGCAATGAAAATGTAATTTGCACCTTTAAATAGAAGTACAGTCTATAAGTAGGCTATTGATCACTGGTTATTACGTCTACAACAGCAACACCGGGGAGGCATGAGATGGAAAAATGATTGGAAAAGGCAACATAAAAAATAGATTTGGAATCAATGATCAAATCAGTTTTTACGTCATCTTCATTTCCTTCAAA
Organism: Geukensia granosissima; assembly: GCA_032357055.1. Lineage (NCBI taxonomy): Eukaryota > Metazoa > Mollusca > Bivalvia > Mytilida > Mytilidae > Geukensia > Geukensia granosissima. The sequence goes on from JAULBM010233783.1 coordinate 6,845, forward strand.
TTTTCCTATCATTTGTGTTTTATTTTATAAACTGAAGATAGAACTTGATGATAATGCAAATTTTAAAATGTTTTTTTTTAATAGCATTCTTGGATCCTGTCATCGGATTTTGATAGGGTGTGGACATGTCTCCATTGTTGAAGGTCTTAGTGAAACCTGAAGAAGTTTGAGATTTACACGTTTTGGATAACTGTCTCATAAACAGGATTTAGTGAAACCTGTAGAAGTTTGAGATTTACACGTTTTGGATAGCTGTCTCATAGACAATCACACCATATTTTCTTTTTCTATATTTATATTTCGATTTACTATGTTTAGATCTCGGACTTCCTATGTTTTGGTTCTTAAGCTACTGGTGAGAGGTTACTGCTTGGAATGTACACATAGCATATAAAAAATTCACCATATTTATTCATCTATTTTAAAATCAAAAGTTTTCAAATGTACAAATTAGCAGCGTACTACGCAAAAACTTGAAAATTAAACAAAGCAAATTTTTTGTTGATGCATCCGTTTCAAGTTCGAAGCTTGATACTACTTACAAATAAAGCCTACATTTGCTAAATTCTAAAATGTTTAAGTTAAAACAATACAAACAAGCCGCTCATTATGCTTTAAATACGACGAATTCAGATTAAAGTAAGCAATACACATTCCTTCTCGTGCATTATGCTACAAGTTTTTACAAAATACCAATTTATCACAATCTATGTCATGCTAGATGAACGAGCTTCAAATGATAAAAAGTAGCCGATCATTAGGATAAAAGTGTGAGCTTTTAAAATATGTTGGCTTATTTTGAAGCTTTAAGCAGTACCATCCTATAAATTTATAGCTTTAAATCAAAATAAGTTTCACTGTTTTTGCATTTTCTTAGAGAGACAGCTTCGCGAGACATTGTCTCCAATGACTGAACCTAAAAAACATTGGTTCAGCTGAAAATCGCAGTTATATTGCGTAGATGAATTATTCGAAATACGAGTGTCAAGCAAAACGAAAAGATTCTTGCAGTCGTGCATACTAGTATTTAAAAATCTTGGATATAGTTTGAGAAACTCTACGCCGTGTTTTTTTTTCGCACTCTTGGTAGATGTTCCAGATCTCCAATGTCTACGAGTTTACGAACCCTTTAATCTGCTGATGCATTATACTTTAATTAATACTAATTACTGAAAAATTATTCTTAAATTCTAACATTAAACAATACCGTCTTTAGTCGTTAAATGTTCAAACTTTAAACAACACATGAACAAGCTTACCGCTAAATGTTCAAACTTTAAATAACACATGAACAAGTTTACCGCTAAATGTTCAAGCTTTAAACAAGACATGACCATGTTTACCAATGTTGTATTAGTTGTTGGATTTTCATATGCTATATGCGAATTTCAAGGAGTAACGTCTCATTATAGTAGCATAAAACCAAAACAGGAAAGCCAAGATCTAAACATAGTAAAAGAAGTACTCATAAACAAATCGAAACAGGAAGCCGAGTCCGGCGGTAGGGACAACTCCTCACTCGGTACGGTTGATAATTACAAAAATATTTTGATTTCCACTATTCATGTTAAAAAAACAGGTTTCAATTATAAAAATTAACTTTTCAATATGCGAAGAGGGACAGGGCACATCAAACCAATGTCAGAAAGTTGTCTGTTTCTAAAAACCGATGAACAGTTCGTCTGTTTAATCTAACCTCTCTTATATTTTATGAGTAACTTAAAATATATTGAAGAGAATATATCTCCACACGTGAACCAGACGATAAAGAATGGTGATTGTGCGTTTCTATTAATATCTTCGAAAATTCAACTGGAAAATCCTTCAGAACCAAAAGCGAAGGAAATTCTGCTCACTAAATGCATATATAGCTTAAATGTGGTTCATTTTGTGAATCCGGAATGCTTGAGGTTGAATGTATAAACTATGATGTGTCGACCCTTCCTCTATAATTGTTAGAACACGTGATGATTCTCTGATATAGTTAAAAAGATAGTGCTTGTGATGGTACTATAATATAGCTAAAGAGATAGTGTGTACTTGTGATAACACTCTGATATATTTAAACAGACAGTACTTGAGGTGGTAGTCTAGCTGATATAGTTTAAGAGATGGTACTTATGATGGCATTCTGATATTGAAAAGAGAGAGTACTTTTGATGGTGGTCTGTTATGGTTAAAGAGATAGTGAGATCTTATGATGGTAGTCTGGTATAGTTAAATAGATGGTTCTTATGATAATAGTCTGATATAGTTTAAGAGGTGGTACTTATGATGGTAGTCTGATATAGTTTAAGAGGTGGTACTTATGACGGTAGTCTGATATAGTTTAAGAGGTGGTACTTATGATGGTAGTCTGATATAGTTTAAGAGAAAGTCCTTGTGGTGGTAGTCTGATATCTTTTAAGACATAGTTCTTGTTATGGTAGTCTTATATAGTTGAAGAAATGCTACTTATGATGGTAGTCTGATATACTTAAAGAGATAGTGAGATCTTATGATGGTAGTCTGATATACTTTAAGAGATAGTGAGATCTTATGATGGTAGTTAAAAGAGATGGTACTTATGATGGTAGTCCGATATAGTTTAATAGAGGGTACTTATGATGGTAGTCTGATATAGTTGAAACAATGGTACTTGTGATGATTATCTAATATTGTTGAAGAGGAAGTTTTTATGGTACTCTCATAAAGAAAGTAAGATAGTGCTTGTGATGGTAGTCTGGTATAGTTAAAAAGATAGTGCTTGTGATGGCAGTCCGATATAGTTTAAGAGATTGTACTTATGATAAACGTCTGATATAGTTTAAGAGGTGGTACTTTTGACGGTAGTCTGATATAGTTTAAGAGATTGTACTTATGACCGTAGTCTGATATAGTTTAAGAGATGGTACTTATGATGGTAGTCTGATATAGTTGAATAGATTTTACTTTTGATGGTTAACTTACATAGTTAAATAAAAATTTTTTTATGGTACTCTGATATAGTAAAAGAGATAGTTATTGTTTTGGTAGTCTGATATAGTTTAAGAGGTAGAACCTTAAATGGTAGTCTGATATAGTTAAAGAGATATTACTTATGATGGTAGTCTTTTAAAGTAAAACCTTCGATTCTTGCTTTACTTTCCCTTCTCGTTTTGTTTATTTAAAAAGTACAAGTTTTTATATATACATTCATGGTGATTATACGGCATGCTACTTTATCATATAAACTTGTATATTTTACAGAAAAAGTAAGTATGTATTATTTGTTCCTTACAATACTAATATTGACCATGTAAGTGGACACTGTTGCTATGAGTCAAGAGTGTTCAAACTATTTAACATTCTCAAGTACTTTATAAGGGTATGTCTTAATAACCAAAATGTTAATCAATACATTGAAAAACTGATATCAGCAAAGTCAACAAATATATCGATACTTTACGTTCGTAAAAGTGGAGTCATTTACAATGGCTTATATTTAATTTCGGTCAAACTTACAAATGGAATCGTTATATCAATGAATTTTATCAACATTTAAGAAAGATTTTAATGAACGCTTCAAACGGCTTTATCTGCAAAACAAAACATGTTTACAAACTGTTAAGGGTTCTACGTACGTGTACATGTAACGTCATGAGAATATTTCCTTGAACTATCTGATAAAAATGCGTGGTTTATTGAATTACCAGAACGAACAATTTAATCTTCTGATCATCTGAAAAATTTAATTAACTATTATAATAACTGAAGGAGGATATTTTGGTCATAAAATTCAGAACTATTTCAAAGGTAGCCCTGATTTGCTTTTAGGGTTTTGGCTTTACCCTAAAGAAGAAAATTGCTTTTAATGATTATCTGGCAATGATTTTAATAATTTAGGAAATTTTGAAATTGCTTAGTTGAAGTAAGTGCTCTCAAGTTTCTGGCTTCAAAACAAAAAGCAGCATGTCTTCCGACCGAGAGTAAATATTTTGATTTTCTCAACCCTATCGCAAATGGTAATTTTTCGTCAATCGGAGTGGTCCGCTTTAGAGAAAACCTTTTTGAAAATATCAGGCTGTGTTCTATTTACTGACAGGTAGTGGGTTTTCCCTGGACTTGCAAGTCTAATTCATTTATTGCTATTAATCATAATTTACGGCAATTCAAAAAGAACTCTCAAAACAGGATTCTGTTTATTTTACGATGTTTGGCTAATAATAATAATTGCTAATGAAATTTAATTTGAAAGACTAACATTAAACAAATCTAATACAGTAATAATCATATTCTCTTTTTGGTCTTGACAATGTAACGATATTAGCCAATAGGTATGGTAAAGTTAACTTCAATGTACTCTAAACTGTTCTTGCATTTATCTTGATTGTGCCCTGTGGTTGACTTAACGTTTGTCTTATTTTTATGTTATTAAATGTCGGGCTATTGGTGACAGTATTTACAGGAATATTCTACCGTAATTCATACTCAAAATAAATTTAATATATGTGTTCCCTCTAGTCAGAGTTGGTGAATTTATGTTTGATTTTTGTGGCTCGTTAGTTGCTAATTTAGTTTTCTTTGACTTTTTCCTTTGGACACTTGTGGGGGGTGTATCCACTTAACTAGTTCAACCCCACCACATGTTCCATGTACCTGTCCCAAGTCAGGAATTGTGGTCATATGTTTGTCTTTGTGTTTATTGTTTTGTTGCATGTTTATTTTTGATAATATTCAGATAAAAGCAGTATTACACGACTTTTATTTGAGGCTATTTAATTATAGAGCTTTTCAAAAGGAGTGATATTCCACCCTTGGTAAGCCTTGTGGAGACATCTAGATTTGTAAATTCCTTGTTTTTTGTGGTTGGAGTGCAGACTCTCTGACATTTTCCCCATATATTTTCATTTTCATACTTGTCCTTTTCATTGTAAATTCTTATTTTCTACACGATGGTCTATTTTTCTTTCAGTGTTCATATTTCAAAGCTGACACGACTGGTCGATTATCGTGTCTTGGGAATAGTTACCACCGCTACTGATAAAGGTTATTCCTTATGATGTACATATAGCACACCAACATTTAACATAGGTTATTTTGTATTTTGAAAGCACTGGGTCGATGCCTCTGCTAGCGGACAATAGATCCCCGAAGGTATTCACCACCCCAGTTGTCAGACTTGTCCGACATGAAACTTACCAAACAATGTTTTACAGAAATTTGCTGCAATTATTAAAATTCTAAAGCACTGAAAATACGGAAAGGCCTCGAAAAGTATTTCACTTAGTGGTCGTCCCTGCCGTAGCATTTGGCTTCCCATTTCGATTTGTTTGGAGTTTTTGCTATATTTGGATCCTGGACTTTCATGTTTTGGTTCCAATGCTACTGATAAGAGATTACTACTTGAAATGTACATGTTCCTTACCAAAATTCTCCATATTTATTCAACATTGGGAATTTTGTATTATGAAGGGCATAGGTACGACATTGTTATCAGAACTATTAAACTTGCTTTTGTTGGCACTAAAATTGACTTCTTCATACAAATACTAATTTTGTACTGAATATACCATCGTGTTTGATCAACATGATTTTAACGGTGTAGTACTAAATTTTTATTTGACCACTTTCCGTGTTGAGAGACTTGATGATTTGTCATCCGGAACTGCCTTATACTTGTACAAATACTTGATTTTAACAGTTATATTGTCAAATATTTTTCTTGTTGAATTGAATAATTACTTATATGATATTTACGTGCTGTCTATTATTGCTTATTATAAACTTTACCTAACCAACCTTGTTTAACCCCGGATTTTTGTGCTTGCCTCTGTCCATGCTATATTTGGATCTGTGCGTCCTAATATTTTATTTTGATTGTTATATTTATTAAATTTTCGGGTTAACACGTACAATTGCCATTTATTCCGAGATATTTAGAGTTAGCAACAAGGAAAGGGTTTGTTGGGGTTTTGTTGACATATCTTATCAATCTTGTCCTTATTTATTCAAATTTATTTCAAAATAAATGTATATCCAAAAGATAACTTCAGATCTAAATGTTCAAAAGGTAACTGATAAATGAAGATGGTCGCGCCATTAGAATTTATTACATTGTCGAATTGATCAAATCCTTGTTCGGGTCCAAATCATCAATCGGATAACACGTTACGGAATAATTGATTGGGTGGATACAAAATCTGCAGTTACTGCTACCTTTGAATTTACAATTAAAACACAAAGCAAGATACAAATATTTGTTGGTTTTGAACCGTCAATGTAGATATCGCTGAAGCACTAAGCGAAGCATTTGCCCAGTATTACTGCTCCAGCATTGATCGATTTTTTATTGATCAATAAAATTTGGAAAATCGCGCAAAAATTAACCTTAGATGGTAGCGAATGATGCAAAATTAACCTTAGATGGTAGCGAATGATGCCAAAATTGACCTTAGATGGTAGCGAATGATGTAAAATTAACCTTAGATTAGGCAAAATTGACCTTAGATGGTAGAGAATGATGCAAAATTAACCTTTGATGGAAGCGAATGATGCAAATTAACCTTAGTTTGTTGTGAATGATGTAAAAGTAACATTAGATGGTAATGACATTTTTTTAAGGATTCCAATTGAGTTTTGTTGGTGCTGCAAATGTGTATAACATTACGTGTAGTTGATTGATTGATACTTCTGGTGCAAAAAAAGGGTTTGGCGAGACAATCTTAATTCTTATGTAACTCAACTAATGAGGCGTTTGAAATTACATATAATCAAAGATCTTAACATATCTTATCAACGAATACCTAAGTTTATCTGTAGAAGGCGATTACCATCTCGTACAGTGGCCGTGTTTATATTTTTCAACTGTTAATCGAACTAATGAAATTTATTAGTTTATGCATTCCAGTTAAAATCCAATATCGTGACACTAAAGAAATATATTACAATGCTGTATTGTTACGGTAAACAGATTACTCTTGTGGTATCAAAGATAACACCTTTATCATATCAAATAAGTCAAGATTTGTTATATCAGAACAAAATATTACATTTATAAGAAAGAATACGGAATATATGCCACAGAAAGACGCAATCCACAATTTTTCGGGATTTACCTTCATCAGACACGCTAGGGACCAAAACAGATGAGTAGCTGTTGACTTAAGTTGTCTATGCACGAAACGAGTTCTTAAAAAATAGTGCCTTGCGTTTCTCTTTTGATCAAATTATTGACAAAATAGAAAAACAACGGTTGTAAATGGCTACATTTAACTGCGTACGAAGCGCCAAGATTAACCTTCATCAGGTACACTCGGGACATAAAAGTCGTTTATCTTTTTTTTTTTAAATAAATGAAAATGTTTGTCCCCAGGTGGCATGGAAATTGACTGTTGTCTACAATAAGAAGAAAAAGACAACTGAAACTAAAGTGCAGTATAAATAACAGCACTACATTAGTGACATTATAACATACAAAAAAATACCAAGAAGAACATAGATAGTATTGAATGGAAACAAGTTCCAGGTATACATACTGGAACACCAGGTATACATACTGGAACACCAGGTATACATACTGGAACACCAGGTATACATACTGGAACAACAAAGAAAACGTATGTTACTGGCTCTACAAGAGCCAATTTGACCTAACACACTGGTATCGGAAGAACGGATTTATTTCGATAGTGAACAAAACAACGAACTTATAGTATATGAACTGTCAAAATAAGACGCGTCTATAATGTTTTAAACAACTACTTAACTGTTAATACTTTCACAAATTTCAAAAAAAGTTCAGATTTAAATACTATGTTTTTGCTTTAGCCAGCCTTTCGTAAAAACGTATAAATATCAAAATTACATCAATCTATAAATGATAAATGTAGATATTTATAAACAAACGGTCATTTTTCAAGTTAATGAATCCAACCCTTTTCTAAATGTTCAGTTAAATGATAAACTGAATAAAAGAAGTTCTGACAATGAATTTTTATCTGTATAAAATTTAAAAAAAATTTATGGATATTTTTTCCTTTTTGTAATAAGATATTTTTGAAAAATGTCTTAAATTTTGATGAAAAAAGAACAAGAAATAAATGTTCTTACCTGGTGGTCCCATGATTACCGTTATCCAGGTGATCACAGGTAACTCTGCCAATATAAATTAGATATACTTTATAATCTAACGATGTTGACGATCAAATTCTGACCATACAATGCCCATGTCAATAAGATTTTAAAATGCCAATTCAATTGCGATTTTAGGATTGATTAAACAAATACATAAATATTTTGAAATATGCTTAAACATTTTGGTCTATAACCAACAAGATCTATAGCTGGTTATACAGAATTAAATGAAGATTACTTTAATTCGCTTATGTTTATTAACTTTTAATTGATCGCTTGACCTTGATGAAAGGAACACAATTTAAATTTAATATGGATTTAAAATCTCCATTAAATACTAAAACGACTAATGTCATATCCATGCCAGTTCATTAGAGATAATATCTTTATCCTCATAACGGACTACTGTCTTCTTATTTTCAATTGATATTTTATTGGCAATAATTTCAAATCGTCATTTTTTTTTGGATGTATATGACTCATGTAATCATTTACAGGTTTGTCAGACTTACAAATTTCAATTTTTGCTCTAACTTTTTATTACCATTTAATAAGAACAAAAGAATCTTCAGTGGTAACAACATTAAAACTGTTTGTGCAACAGCATTATACGTGTAAAAAATGTAAATGGACCATAATACAATTTAGCACGTCCATCAAACGTTATAAAAACGTAGCAATCAAAACATCAAGTATCTTGCATATATATAATTTTCAGAGTATCTTTAGAAGTGGTTAAGGAGAAAAACACTAATTCCCTTAAGATTTTGAACTAAATTTGAGAAAGTTAAAATTCGTATTGCCCTTAAAAAATTTAGTTTAACTTGGCTAAAACCCTTTATAGATCAACATATACCGACTTGTACATGACTTGGCTATCATTCAACAAAATTATCATAGGTTTAAAATCTTCTAGTGAACGCTGTCTAACAGTTACTCTATTTCCTATTTTATACTGTTGATAGAATAGTTGTCGGTAACTTGAAAAAAGCTTCTGCGGAGCATTTTGTAATCCAACGTTTCTTATGCAGTTTGTAATCCAGTAGAGTGTATAAAGGTCAACTTCTTCCTGCTTGGTTCAAATTACAAAGGAAACTGATCTTTAAATTTCATGGGTACACAATAAATTGCCTTGTAGTTCAGAAATGGGTCTTCCAACATGCACTCGGATCATTAAACCTATGAGGACGTCAAACTGCACCTTTTGAAATAGCTGCAGTGGTGCCGACGGAGACATTCTAAATTCTATGAATCCTTCTGGAGGGGCGAACGAAGTTATGGTTCTCTATGACCGAATGTCGATGCAGTTTGAAATAGTTTTGACAAAGCAGTCATAATTATTGCAACGACCGCGAACGTTCAAGTCTTCACACTTGTTCTGCTTACTCGGTATCTAAGCATCGAATGTCAGCGAGACTGGTAGAATTTTCCCATGTCTGGTACACCGCTTTCCTGTTCAAAGAAAAAATTACCGGTACCGCCCGAGTTTTAGATAAAAATGAAGACATATACATCGTTGAGAAAATCTTGTATTGGCGAACCCAGGTTTAATGGAAAAGCTACCATGCTATATTTCATGATTGGATTAAGCCTCTAAATGTTCAGTTAGAGTTTTCTAGTTCTTATTTAAGGACTAAAATTCTGTTGAAAAATTAGGGTTCAGCAGATTTTGACCTGTGATCTTACCCAGCAATATGTTGCCAACAGGTTCACAATCATTTTGAGGAAGTAGTCGGTTTGGCATTCCAAGTGCTTTTTGCATGTTAAAACAACATTCACGCTATCGCCGTTGGTGGAAAAACACTCAGTCACGTCCACGTTTGTCAAACTCAACTTCTCTTTTATCCCAATTATCCAATTTCTTCGCATGCAACATCACCTCTCTAATGTCGTTTCAGGTTGACCTAATTGGTTTATTTGAAAAGATATTGACTCGTAACTGCAATTTTTGGTGGTCGAAAATCATGATCCTGTAATGATTCATGTCTAAAAGGGAATTCGAAGATACCAAAGTCTTAAGGGGACGACCATTTGATTTTCTGGGGGGGGGGGGGGGGGGGGGGGGGG
>JAULBM010233894.1:0-17005 GCA_032357055.1 Geukensia granosissima
AACGTCTGCCTCTTGACGGATTGTGAATTTATACATCCCCCACAATCAGGGACGCCCCTTTTAGAGGACTAGTGCCTATTCTTTCCTCGGCACAACCTTTGAGAAGGGGGGTTCGAGTATTTATACATCCCGCTCGAACTAACGGACTTCCCTTTAGCAGGGGTTCTACCTGCAGGCGGAGAAACCGAACTAAAAAATCGGGCCTGCCAATACATACTCGCCTGTATGCAAAACGAGTGCAAAAAATCATTTCTGCATTTTTGAAAGGGGACCGGGCTGCCTGTTCCCTTGTATCCGTCCCTGTATTGCTGCAAATGAGGACAATTTTGTCGCAATATGGCGGTCTTAACTTCAGATATGGGACACATGGATGTTAAAAAAACTGAAACGCGCATAGGTTAGCCTTTTTAACCTTAAAAGAACATCCTGATTGTTTTCTATCTGGCCAAGACAACCTCGATCTTTGAGAAACAAATAGCATGTTCTAAATACATTAAATCATTATAAAAATAGAATTTGCAATATGATCACATAAGCCAGATTCACCATAAAACAGTTGAAACTAAATTTCTACATATCACAGTACGGCCTTCAACAATGAACGGGGTCAATAGTTGGAACTTTCAAATTGTCAGGTGCAGCCTTTTGCTGGTTGGTTATGTAAGGATGGTCAGGTACTATAACTATGTTCTGTCAATTATTTCGCTTAAAACGCGTTTGAATTTAAAAAATCATTACGTAGGTTTTCAATATTGTATTTTCGTTAGACATTTACGATGTTATTGGATGCTTTATCTGCAGAATCAAAATCATATATTTTATAAAGTTTTTTTTTATCTTTTAAATAGAATAAGATATACATGTATTTGTAATTCGTCTTGTAATGTGTTATTCAAATACCAACTATTACCATTATTATCTAAATATATTTGCTTAAGACTTTCTTGTCTAACTGGTTATTACAATTCAGGTCAAAAGGTATATCAACCTCAACAGTAATAAGTATTAACTTATTAAACTTTTTCCAAGATTATATGTTACAAGAAACTTCAGCAATGTAAAAGTGAAGAAGGTATATGCACCAAATAAAATTACTGGAAAAAATTAAGAACGGTACTATAAACCTTTGCAACTCAATTTTGTAAATGAGTAACAATACACCAGGTTTGGGAGTAAATAAATATGTACTATCAAGTAGTCCTGTCACTTCACACATCAGCTGAAGTTAAATAGTATCAAGAAGAATATCTTTTTGAGAAATTCAAGATGTTTTGATCTCACCTTTCTTGTGTTTTTACTATCTACGAAACAGAGTCTCCTAGCTTTCAGTTAAACTTCCAGTAGTCGACTCTTCCATTGGTGATAACGTCATTTTGTGAGCTTCCTCTCATGGCGGTCATAGCTGTTTCTTGACGTCAAAACTATTTTGACGTCACAATCCAGTCAATCAATGTCGGAACATCAATGGCAGAGATGTTTATGTCTGACGAAGGAAGTACTATACTCTGTTTCGGAGATTGGTGTTTTTAATTCTATTGCTACTGATGAGAAATAATTCACTATGTTATTCAACATTGGTAAACTGGTATTTTGTATATATACAGACCACAAAGACATGTCAAACTCAGAATTAACAAAAAATAATAAAAAGGACACGAAAACAGAAAAGGGACAGCCGCTTGAACTTCACGACGACCTCATGATGTGCCTTTGGCTTGGCATTTATTGTTGGACCTATTGATAAGAATGTTTTCATGTTTGGCTTGTTTCCTAACATCCTCGACCGTTGCTGTCCCAAACAAAGATTTCGAGATAAAAAGTAAAAAAAGAATAATCCTCTTTTGCTTCTGCCCTGATATTCTGATATTGGACTAGGATCAAATTTTTCTTCTAGATGATTAATAAATTCAACAGTGCTTTTTATACTGGAACCAACTCGTTCTTTTACAGGAGAAATTTGTGAAATTACTTGGTTAAAATATAGCTATTCTGATGGATTATATCACACGTTAGTAATGACGAATCAATTCTTTTATTGGGAAGGGGGATCTCAAACGTGTGCTGCCAATACTCATGGTCAAAAACTATTGCAGTTAAGTAAAGGATATGGAATAAATGCCGGAAAGACGGCAATCTATTCCTGATTTAAATCTTTTACAATTTATCTGTGTACATGACGCTTTTCTGAATTAAACTTCATCAGGTACGCCTGGGGCCAAAACATGGAAATTCAAGTTAGAACTGCATTTGTCAAACATTATAAAATTTTCAGACATATGAAGATCAAGATTCAAATGAACAACATAAAGGAAAGTTAATGCGCTGCATCTGTTTAACATTTGTTGTCTCAGCTGCAGAAAACAAATATGATGACTGTGGCAAAATAGGTAATATGCCATTCCTGTCGGGTTTTCGGGACGCGATTCCCATTAGCAATATACACATGTGAAATCTCATAAGGTTTACAACAAAGGACGTAAAAGAGTATGAGATCAACAGAATAGTGTTTGAATCTAAGAAATGCCATAGTCTAAAATAAAATATGCATTACAGTCGACAATAATTGAAAATTAAAGCGTGCATGTCAGAACAATACACCTAGCTATTTATTTAGACCACATGAATGGCTGAATGGCAATTGTTACTCAGATATTGTCTTCGCGTTGAACCGCTGCACCAGGTTCATTATGATCTGGAAGGTTTAAGTCTATTTGAACTGATCATGCTCTTGATTAATTTGTTAATCTTATAATGACCTGATTCATATATGTGGAGTTTGCCCTTAGCTACGAAGTTGAATGGTTCATGATGTTGTTCATGTAGTTTTGATGATAGTCCAATTTGGACATTAGGTGTGTACAACAGAATCTGGTCTTTTATTTCAAATCTCGGCATTGCTGTGGTTTTGTCATAGTAAGTTTTATGGGTATGACAGTGTATGTTTATATTCTATATTGGAATTGGTTTTTTAAATTTTAGGTTGTCTAAAAACGTTAAATGTGTTTGTTTATGTCAGATTTAGGAATACGATATGAATCAAAACGCAAGTCATTTCTTTCCCAATGAAAAATAGAAAGAACTAAATTCAGAAGAAGCATATGGAATTATTATGAATGCCAAGAGAATGCCAGAAGGTAACTGAGTCCAGTTAATCTGATTTGCATCAACCACTGTTTTAGTCACTGTATTTGGTTTTATTTGACATATCAGCCACAATCAGTGTTTTAGTCACTGAATTTGGTTTTATTTGATCTATCAGCCACTGAATTTGTGTAGGGATTGTAAAAGCTGTGAAATTATCGTTTAATATTGTAAATCTGGTAAACAGCTGCCACTTACTTGCTCATAAACCCTTGACACCTGTCTGTCACTATTCTGTGGCAGCAACCATATGAGCAAAAACTGTTTGTCTAGAATTTTCTGCACTTACGGTTATGATAGAGAAAGCGTTGACCTACTTACTGAATGCCTAAAATGTGTTTGTCTCTCGTTATTTCTTTGAGTGGATCATTTGAGATCCAAGTGACATCGTGAGAATGTGTCAGTTAATGACAACTTTTCAGTGGAATTTTTTAGCATTCTGAAAAAGTGGATTAGCTTTCTGAAAAAGTTCACACCACGAATATAGTCACCGAATGCCTCGCACATACCAGGAAAGGTATTTTTTATTAGATCTTGACTGATAAAAATGAAACTAGACACCATTTAAAAGACAGTATTTTTGAAATTCGTTTTTTTCCCCTTGTTTTTTTTCTAGTGGACGATCTTAATTTGAATTGGATATGTACATGTCTTTGAAATCTGGACATTTTTTGTGTCTCTGAACTACTGCCTAACGAGTAGAAGACCAGTAAACTGCCTTATATTGTTACGCCACTTAGGTGCCTGGAGGTCAGTGTACGCTTTGAAATGATTGTTAGCCAGGTGAACAGGTGAACATAATGTCGACAACGGCTTAACATTACTTTCTACTGATAGGGCATTTATTTTCAGACTCGAAGAGACCTTCCCGTGAAAGCACGTACTCTTTTTTCATTAGAGTCATTTAGACTTACGACGATGTACTATAGCACCAAACGAAATTTGCCACGACTTAAGTAAAAATTAATATATCGAAAGTTCAGATACAAAGTATGTCATGTTATATATCGTTGGAATTCTAATTTTTTGCCGCAACTCATCGTGCAGTTAAAATTTTAGTTTTCCTCAGCCCCCAAAAATGTCCCATTACCACTCTTTTTTAAATTTTTGACATGGAAAAAATGTCTCAAAATGGCATGTTTTCAAAGCTAAATATCCCGCTTCAGTGTTATAGATCGAATAAAATTTAGCTTTATTCCTAAAATTTCATCTTTTATCTGTCATAAAACAACAAAAAATAAAAATTTTATCATGTCTTGTTACCTGAGACCATTGGTTAAGTGTACCATCAAAATGAAGCAAATTTACAAAGCAGAAAAAAACTAACATTACACCTATGGGGAAATTTTTTATATCCAGTTAAAATGAATTTTTAGCTTCAGCTTCAGCTGCGGCAAAAAGTTAGAATTCCAACGATATCTAATATGATATATTTTATTGTAAAACTTTAATGCAGGTTCACTTTTGTGTGGCAAAATTCGTTTGGTGTGCTTTAGTAGCCTGTAGTTTTATTAATTATACCTATTTATTATTAAATAAAAAATATAATAGATACCACTATTTATTTGAAAGACCAGAAGTCATAATTTGTCTAGACTTATCCCCTTGCTTCCTCAAGTATGGGATATATTCTTGTTGGTTTTTTCTACTGTGCGAAACTATTAATGTATTGTTTGTTTATGTGTATATGTATGTGTGAAGCTTTGGTTGAAATAATGAACTTGTATGTAATGATCATGCAACATATATTATTATGTCAATAAAAAATCCATAATAAAAATGTTAGCCAGTAGCTGACCTTTGAGTCCCTTGATCAAGATAAATGACTTCTTTAGGTGCAAATTTGCATTTGCTTGGTTTAATGTCAATCCTGCTGCTATAAATCTATCAAAAATGAGCTGCAAAAAGTTTTACTACATAATAATAATATCATGAACATAAATCAGAGCAATTTTATACATTAGGTTTTTGATACCTTGTATCAGCAATTGTTGGAAAGAAGCTGAAGCAGACGCTTTTCCAAATTGTAATCTTTTCCAATGATATACTCCGCTAAGTTAAACAAAGGCCTCACTGCCAGTAACCCCACATGAGATACAAAGTGGAAAATGTCTGGTCCTGTGATTGACTGATAGCATCAAAAACATTCTCAAGTCTAGTGAGTGGAAAAATTGTTGGTTTTGTGATCATTTTGAGCTCTCTTATAAAAAAGATACAAAATACAGTACATTAACTCATCTGATTTTTTGCGACACATTACAAAGGGGACTTGCCATTCACTATTGGATTCTTCACTGACATCATATTTGAAAAGTTAAGAAATTGGCCGTTTCACCTGAAACCTTTTGGAGTTTGTCAATAAAACTTCCTTTGAATAGGGCGAGCATAGCTTGTATCGATCACATGTTCATAAAGATGGGTATGACCTAACCCATTGAGACCCTCAGGAAAGACTTCGCGATTTTGTTCCAAAGTGGGCGTGTAGGTCCTTTCATTGTTAGGATTGGGATATCATTCTTGTCCAGAGAAACAACAGAGTCAGTTTTCACTCTGGCTGTGGAACAGTGTCATGACTTCTTGTATTACAATGATTTTCTGAGAATCTGCACATGTAAGACACAACGTTTAACTATCACTAGTTGACAAATTGCTGTTGTTTGTGTTTGAAAAATCACATTTATTTACCTTGATTTGAGTTTGACAATTTGCAACACCCAATGCGAGTTTTATTGTGTTTCTGAGCTCCTTGTTCTATTGTCTGTCTAAGCTTAAGAAGAAAAACCTGAAATTTTGTGAAATTACATCTTTTGTCAACGATACAACTGTGAATTGCACTCTCCTTGGCTATATCTGAAATTGAAGAAATTCAAAATTAAACTTGGACCCTTGTCAATTATTTAAATTCTTGTTTATCTGTCACCATGTGGTGTATAACTTTTTATTACAAACCAAACAGTAATAAAAAACAGTTCTCTAAAGTTTGTACAGTTACGCGCATAGGCAAAAAGTTGTAAAATGTGCCCCTTAAGGGACACAACGTTGATAATTTGGTATCCAATAAAGCATTTCAAAAGATGATGCCACTAATTGACAAGAATTAAACCAGAACAATCAGAACAGGAAGTATTTCTTGATGCGTCAAGAATTAAAAAAACTTGCAGGCAACCATTTGTTAAATTCAAGTGCTATAAAGGTGCTATTGAACTCTAAAGTAAACAAAACGAAAATTATCATTGAACATAAAATGAATTGAATTTTGTTTGGACAGTTTATGCTTCTGTGTTTAAGCTGAAGAATTTATAAGCATAAGTGGCAACGACTATCGAATAAGCGCTTATTTTTGTGTTTTTTTATAGGTGGGGTCTAATATTGTGATATTTTTTCTCTAATGTTTTTGCTTAAAAAAAATCATGAAGTAAAATAAACAACTTCATTTAAAAAAAAACGATTGTAAGCCAGGGATTACAGAATGAAACATCGATAAATTATTCATGGGAAGTCACAAAATCGAAAAATTGGGACCGAAAGAGGAAATAAGGTAACTTTTTATGTTTTCTCTACATGGGTCCTATCTAAATACTCTTATGAAATGCTTTCAGATACAAAATAACCAAAGTCTTGGCGATTTTTCGAGATTTTTCATGAAGGTACACAGAATTTTCAAATTTTACGAAATTTCGTTGCATCAACTTTAAACGAAAATCTTGCCCGTATTTTCAATAACTAGGGAAAAATTTATCATAATCATTGAGTTGTGTTATCTATATCCAATCTGTTTCGCAAACGTTGAAACCCGCTGTTGCGTTTTTTTTTTTTTTTTTTTGTGGGGGGTGGGAGGGGAATTGTATTTTTATTTTGGTGCGAGTTTGTACACAAATAATTAAATTATGCAAAGTTGAGACCGGAAAATTTCGAAATTTTCATCAAGTAAGATTAGTCCCTTTTATGTGCAATCAGACAATCCACAATTCCAGTATCAAAATTCGAATCTGCACCAACACATAAGGCCTTTTTCTGTACAGTAACATAACATCTTAGATAACAACGATCCGGAACAACAATGTAAAATCTCTTGATGTCATTATAAAAATTGCAAGACGTGCAACATCTTTTTATAATCGATAGTCTTTCGTCTGTGTTTTAACAAAGAAGACCATCCACACCAGAAAGAACGATGATCTGAATTGTACATCATTTAACCTCGTCTGCTGTTTACTATGCAACTTATGCGGACTATTTTACGTTCGCAAAACAACAAAAACAAAAGAACGGCTAAACGAGAGATGTGGTGATCGTTCTGGGGATTTATACCACGAATTACCTGCAGTTTACAAACATTTTAACCAACTCAAGTTCGTATTTTAGAAAAGATATACCACCCTTCTAATTATCCGAACATTAGTACACCCTACCGTTGACAGAAATCTGGATACTGCAAGGACAGTTGGTTGCCATATGGATACAACGACAAAATTGATAGAAAAGGCAATTTTCTAGTCCTCGGTGTAGCGATATTAATGTTATATGCAATTTTGACGAAAATCTTAGACGTAAACTAAGCAATTTCCGTCGACATTCAAGTTGTATCAATCGATTGCCTTCTTCACGATGTATCAATCGATTGCCTTCATCACGATGTATTAACCGATTGCCTTCTTCCATTTCTTTAAAGCCTTAAAGGAATGCATCACATTAGAGCCTTAATGTACGCTCTACCACTTTAGAAACTGAAACATGTTTACAAACACCAATTTCGAACCCTTATTAAAAAAGTGCAAATCAGTTTCTATAATTATGGATATCTCAATATCGCTTGTTCATACCTGTAACATTACATGTATAAAAAGAAAATCGTTTCTTTGTTTCTCTTTCCTTTTTTTAAAAATGGTTTGGACTCCACCAATCATGGCAATATCTTACAACATAAGTCTATAACAGTCCAAATTTCACCATATTTTAAAGATCAACCAGTTTTTGTTATTTCATATACATATATACTTTACCTATCGCATCCAAATTTTTTAATTGCAGGATCTCCTTACTGACGATGTAAAGGCTTAACCTTGACTGCTCTTGCGCCAATGCCCATTCTAATATGGCCCAACTGGATCGTCATTACAGGAAATTTGAATATAGTTAAGGACGATTCTCTCAAAAACTTCTTTCTAAAGAACCTAATTATCGTGAGCCACAGTCCATAAATTGGAAATAAACCTTTAAGCTCATGATGGATTCTGCAGAGGGCTATGCAAAACAAAATTAGTAAAGCGAGAGATGGAGGACGTTGATACCATTCAGAATGTGTGAAAGCTGTAAGGTCAATAATTCAAATTAAAATAAGCAAACTCAAAACATCAATATGTTCGAAAGCGACATCTATTTTAAAAAAATCTAGATGTTGCCGATCGAAACTCCGTCTGTCTATCATTCATTACAAATATGTTGTCTCGCCAGAAGATAATGCCTAACAATACCATTAACATTACAACGATTGTTAATAGTTAACGAGTAAGGCACACACAAAGGAATTCAAGTTACACACGTAAAACGAAAATAAGATTTTTTTTAATACTTAAAAAAGAGATAATTGAAATTTATATTTCAGTTTTGTTTTCCCTTGGAATTTCCTCTAGAGTTGGGGACTACGACTTCCATTTTTGTATTGGATATCAAAGTTACATATGTGTCCTTCCATGCAGCATTTTTAAACTTCAATTTTAGCCATTATCAAGACGGACCGCCAGAAATACTGCGACACAAACTATGCAAGTTGCATAAATCAGAACTGGATAGTAGAGAACTCCAAAGACCTGATGGAAATTTACAACTTGTGTTGTCTTTCCTCTGATAACAACATCAAAATATTTGACTTTTCCATCCTTTATATAGCCAGACCACACGCCACTTCTCAAATCAAGACTCAAAGACTCATAGTGGCTTTCTCAAGAACAACGAAGAAAGACGATACAAAAACATCGGTTTTGACAGAACCCATATATACTTTGTTTAACGCAACACGAAATTCAACAACAAATATACAGATCATGATATTACAAATATGTTAGATTTTCTAATTGACAACATCTTAGTTCAGTTGGACGAGTTTTCCGTCATATTATCGACTTTCCAATGGGTACTTATAATGCTCATGTGCTCGCCCATCTATTTCTTCACACGTTTGAGCCAGCCTTTCTTCAAGAGCTAAAACAAAAAAGAAAGATAGCCCAAATATTTAATTATAGATGATGTTCTTATACTGAACAATGCACGATTTGGTGATTATCTTCACCTCATCTACCCAAATAAGATTGAAAATAAAGATACAAATCATTACCAAATCCTCCTCATATCTTGCTCTTCATCTCGAATAAGACATCAGAGGAATGTCTATCTAACAAACGCGATGACTTCAACTTTCAAATAGTCAACTTCCCGTTCTTTTGCAGTTACATTCCAGGCTTACCCCGGTGTGTGGCGTATACATCTCCTAGCATATATATACGTTTTTCAAGAACGTGTATCCCATAGAGCTATTTTCTGGACAGAATGGAACAATATCAAGACAGGGCTATGTTTCTTGTCGGTTGAAGTCATCCAGAAATTTTACGGTCGACATCACAATCTTGTCGACCGATATGGATAACGGAGACGGATGTTTTCCTGTGAATCTGCCTTCCGACTTAACGTTTTCTGTCTGCCCTTTAGGTATCTTCGAATTCCTTTTGCGGAGTAAACCAATAACAGGCAGTTCACATTTTGTAGCTGGAGTATGTAATCCCATGAAACCTCTTTAAAGAGGCAGGATCTGCTTTCCCTTCCGCAACAACTGAGTACCCCTATTTTTGTGCCGTCTGTTCATAGTTATTTCTAGTTTTATATGAACACCATATCTCATGTAGTGTTTTGCTCATGTTCTAGAGATTGCACGGTTAGTCGAATTGTTTCCTTTTGTCTGTCACTCGGTATTTCCGCTTCCTCTCTTAATGGTAAGATTTGACGTCGTCCCTTTGCCATTCATTCCGCCTTTGTTTCTTCTTGATTTTACCATATATAGATCTATAATCTGAGACAAATCTTATCAAAATAATTACTTCAATATATTTAACTCATACCATATTATCTACTTGAAAATTAGTTACACTTCGCCTAATTGGAGAAATAGGACGTTATTGATCATTGCAGGAGTCTTCACCAGACCTTCAAATTTGTTCTTGATATTCATGTTTCAAAGTTGATTAGTGCACAAAAAACGGAAGGACAGATAATAGATTAATAATGATCTTATAACATTTAACTGTAGGCTTCTATATGTGCACTTAAGTGACATGAGAGCGATATCATCAACAATTCTTGTTAACGATAAAATCTTGAGATGGGAAGAGTCGAGTAACTGTCGGGTCGAAACAACTTGTAACGAATTTTGTAGATAGAAACCAAATCCAAGAAATTAATTTTGGTTTGGAATGTAGAAGGTCAAGCGTGTTAAAAAACTTTTACAAAAGAAACAAGTCTTTAACTTTAAAAATCATTAGTCTTTCCACCCTTTCCTGTGGAGAGACTGATAGTTATTGATATCAACTTTTTAAAATGCTCCTACCAAAACGTTTTCAGTTATATCAATAATGGAATGAGGTTTTTAAATGAATTGTAATATATAACGATTTCTGTCTGCCCCTTTGGTATCTTCGAATTCCTTATACATATATGATGTTCATGCTGACCACATCACTCGTTTCCATATACGATTATCTTCGACCATGAAAAAAGACATATATAAAAATTTTTTTCCATAATTCTTCACGATTTGCTAAGAGAATCATAAATGGTTTGAGTTTTGTTTTTATTCAATAGGGGTGATCATCCTTAAAGATTATGTTCTGTTTTTGGGGGCGAATGTTGCAATTACGACAGCTTGTATGGAGTTGAAAACGGTGCAACCGAATAATTGGCCAAGGGGTAGCGCCACGAAGGGCCAGTTTTTGCCTACTCACAAAGATAATTGACAATACCATAATACCGTTGCATCACATCTCTTTTTACTCCCTCAATGATCATCCATCTCATTTTTTGTAAAAACTGTTAAACACTCGCTAATTCCTAAAAAGTTGTTTTCGTAAATTAATACTCCTCTTACTTAAGTGTTATAAAAATATACATGTAATAATATAATTATACTGTAATTAATATAAGTCTGATAATTTGAGAAAGGAGGTAATGGCAAGGAAGATAACCTGAACCTGTTGTCGTTAAAAAAATTTAAACTTTTCTGTTTTAATGAGAACATGCATGAGCACCCTAGGAATTCGCATAGATATTAGTAGTTAAACCAAATACTTTACATTAAAATCTCCAATGTGATCCTGATTTAAAAATTCGAATTTGGAGCTTCGACCATTTTGATAGGCCAAAAATCCATGTTCATGACTCGACCACTGTAAATAAAATGATTACATCGCCGCAATATTTAATGTAGAACAGTTACTAATCCATTATCCAACAAACGTCCTTATCTCTAGTTAAAGAAGAGACTAATGTGCATGGAGCTCTTGTGATTACATTAGATATTTGACGAAACATAATGATATATAGTGGCAAAATGCTTGCAATGACCACTACGAATAACAAATCTTCAAAATATTTAGTTTTCCAGTATCCCCATTAAAACTATTGCTTGTAAAGCTGATTTCACATTTCATATACATTACATATACATTAAAGAGACATAATTATCGCATATTTATCACAAATATCAGTGTATACATGGGTCACTTGCCAGATTAGCATTTTGCATCATTTCTATCCAGCAGAATGTCGAGAATATTATAATTTTCGTCTTTAAAAAAACGTGACTGACTTGTAACCCCTACCAACATTGTTTTTGTTTGTAAATCACACTACATAGACTGCTTAATAAAGGAATAAGCTCTTCTATTTTTATATTTTAAACATATTTAATGTGTAATCAAAATACAAAATGGATAAGACACCTGGTATTGACAGTTCACTTGGCAACACAACATATACCCTCACGACACTTACCAAAGAAGAAATCCTTGACAATCAGTTTTGTCTTCTTTTTGAATTTCAACTAAAAAGGAAGAATTCGATCTCCCTTCACTCGAATGGATTCCAAAGCTCGTTACAAACAACGTTACATTGCAAGGTCTGCCAATTGCTCCACTAAACCTCTTTCAAGTTACTGACAGTTATTCTATCAGCAGTAAAAACGGTCTCCAGAGTTACTCTGAAACAAGCCATTCTTGAAGTGGCGTGAATCAAAATGGATTCTAAATATTCCAAAGGTCTGTTAGAATGCCTCAAATCAAGGTTCCTTTCCTCTTGCAATAGCATCAAAACATTTGATTTTTCCACATTCAAAACTCAGAAAAATTAAGAGCCTTAGTTCAACTCTGTTTTGTTAAAAAGATGGCAATCGCAGATACAAATATTTGGTTCTAAGGAGGAACAAATCATATTTTGTTATTTACCACTCTGATTCTAACATTAAGTACTCTGAAGATTACATTTGCGGAATGCTAAACAAAATTTTTGTAATGTTTGGCGGATGTGCGTGTGTTTCAACAGACTATCAGCATTCAAATGGGGACCAACTGTACACCCCTTCTCGCCGATTTATTCATACAGAGCTTTCTACAAATCATGTCCTTTCACTGAATAACTCTAAATTTGGTGACTATGTTGACCGCAACTATCCCATTGAATTTGAAATCAAAGATACTACAGAAACAGAAACGTTTGCTTCTTACCTAGACTTACACATTGAAATTGACTATGGGCGGGTTAAGAACAAAAATTAACGACAAGAGAGATGCCGTTATTTTTCCGATTGTAAACTTTTCGATCAAGTCTATCAACATCCTAGCCGCACCTGCATACGGAGTGTATATTTCTCAGTTGATACGCTACTCCAGGGCTTGTGCTTCCTATCAGGAATTTATTGACAGAGGGTTGCAGCTGACTAGAAAACTACTGAACCAAGGGTTTCTCAGGGAAAAATTAGAGTTATCACTCCGGAATTTTTTCGGTCGCCATCATGATTTGGTTGACCGGTACGAGATATCCATTTCACAAATGACAATGGATATCTTCCAATTATCGTGAAAACAAATCCGTTCCTATACCCGTTGTGACTAATATCGATTGTGACTATACACCGGCTTTGTCTACTGAGTAACACGACGGGTGCCACTAGTGGAGCAGTAGTTGCTTACCCTTTCGGAGCACCTGAACTCACCCTGGTTTTGTAGAGTTCGTGCTACTCCACCTTTAGTTTTTAGTGTAGTGTTGTCTTTCGTTTCATTTTGTTGGCCTTTTCTGTCTTCCGACTTAAATTTTGAATTTTTCTACCTTCCAACTGAACCTTTTAAAGTCCTTACCATGTATTTGTTGCCTAAACTACACAAAAAAAAACTTTCAAGTTCCGTTTTATCTCAGCGTCTAGTAAGAGCACCACTACTAAACTTTCTGTTCTTTTGACTATTGCTCTATCTAAATTGAAAGAACTTATCATGAACTAATGTAAAAAGCTTTCAAACATAATGGTAAATATATTTTTGGAGTGTAAACAATTTACTGGAAGTTTGGGATAAATTACAGGCTTTCAAAAAACCCTTTGAAACTGTTCATATTGTCGATTTCTCTACTACTTATGCTACACTTCCACATTATCTTATTAAACAAAAATTCTCATATTTGATATAATATTGTTTCGATATAACAAATTATAAGTATATTTGCTGTAGTTGAGAAAGGTCATTTTTCTCTGACGAAAAATAAAAGATAAATGTGCACAAATTATGCTTCTTTGATAACAGATTTATTTCTTCACTGTTATGAATCTCATTTCATGCCCAAACTTCACCAAGATCCTTCTAGATCTGATTTGATAGACAAATTTAACAATACCTACCGCTACCTTGATGATATCTTTTCAGTTAATTATTCCCTATTTCTACATTTTATCTTACGGAATTAATCTTAAATAAAGCCAAAAACAATAGCATCAAATGCCCATTTCTGGACCTAGATGTATATATTTCTTTAAATTTTTCACTATAATTTACGACAAGAGGGACGACTTCTCATTCCAATTGTTAATTTACCCTTGACGGGTACGTTCCTGTGGCTCAATCATACGGTGTATATATTTCTCAGCTTGTTCGTTACGCCGTGTTTGTAGAATTGTTTCAGATTTCAATGAATGCAATCTCTGTATAACTGACGAATTATTAAAGTCAAGGATTTCGTTTCCACACATTGATTAAAACATTAACTAAAATCTTTCAAAAATGTAAAGATTTTGGTTTCAAAATCTGGATATACTTGTAATCATCTCACGAAACATGGGATATCACATCCTACTTTTTACAGAACGTGGTAAATAAAGCTCGGAAATTTAAAAAAGATCCACGTGGTCTTAATATTCATCTTAATAAACTTATCTGTAAAGGATATCGTCACAGCATTATTATTATATCTTTAAAAATAATTTTAATTGGTACTAAAATTGATTTTCTTGTTAAAAGCTTAATACGAAACTAAACAGTTTTTATTTGTTATAACATTTCTACTATGTATATATATATATTATATTGGCATTTGCACAACCCATGTTTTCTTCGACTTCTAATGATATCTAAACACCAGATCCAATTGGACGTGGTTTTATCGACACCGTAAAAGAAAACTTGGTTTCCTGATGGGTTGCTTTTGGGTTTTGAACTAGCAGACAACATCTGCGAGTACTCTTTCGAGGTCGATACTTCTAATGTATCATGTATTAGTATCAAATGTATGAGTTGTTGGATTTCAGTATCCATCCCAAGTGTTAAATCTATTTCAACCGATTTTTATAATATGTGATCTTATTGTTGTTTTGTCACACCACTCTGCTACGTTAAGCTAGGGTTGAGCGCTCACCAACCAGTTAAAACCCGCCACATACTTATTGTGCCTGTCCCAAGACAGGAATCTGAAGTCCAGTGGTTGTCGTTGTTTAACGTGTACTGTTGTTTGTTGACCATTTTTTCAATAGATAAAGTCCATTGCCATGTCTTATGAATATTTTCACATTTTGTATTTCGGAGCCTTTTATAGCTTCCGTTATGGTATGGACTCTGGTAAAGGCCGTAATGGGACCTGTAGAAGTTTAAATTCGATTTAAATTCGTCTGTCATTTGGTGGATGGCTGTCTCAAGGACAATATTGCCACATCTCATATTTTTATCATTGTTGCATCAGCTATCAAATTCTTTTATCAAGCAATGGATGATATATTATTGCACATAATTATAGTTTTAATTGTTTGGTACCTTACCTACGGAAACAGCAGTTGCGTGTCGTGAACAGGGCGTGGCGTTATCAGCAATTGTGACATTTCCTTTGAAACTTTAAGATCCGGTTTTAATTTGATTTCAACACATAACATCTTCATAATCTACATTACTCTTTACTGCAACATCTTAATATTAGCCAACATTATAATTAGCTTATTTTTAAAGAAAAAAATAGATTAACATTTTGATATTGGCTTATGGTGTCTTTTATGGGTAGTGTAGAATACCCATGTGCAAGATCAAAAGTACACAGTCCACAAAGACAAGACAACTTCGAAACAAACGAAAAGATAAACCGGAAACAAAACGAACAAATGCTTGGACTCCACGAACTCCTGAGCAAAACAGGAGTGTGATTGGGTGCCATGGACAGGTAAGCATTCTCTATCCCTTCTGTTCCCATGGTCAAACTCGGTGTCAAATCATGATAACTCCTGTGCATACAAGGAGTCGAATCAGGTGCTCCGGAAGACTCATTGTTGAATTACCGGTAACAGGCCCACAACTAGTTGAGATACAGTGCTTCCAACTGGATCAACCAATGCATGATGGTGACCATGACAATTTCAAATTTGACTGGGCTTATCCTTGTTGTAGTATTTTACAGCAATTATGTCTTCAGAAAACCCTGAAACTTGGAACAGGCACGAGTATCGAATCAACTGCGACACATATAACAATAACCCCAAATGACAATCTGAAATGAAAAAACCATCACAAGTCTTCAAAAACATATGTAAGTGGAATGAAAAAATTAAGAGACTTTTTATTTCTTGCACGGGTGAATCACAGAAGCTATTCTAGAGAGTTTCTCGTTAAAACTCGTTTTGTTTTCTGACATAAATTGTGTAGTCTTTGAATACATTCCGTCCTGAAACAAATGCTCAATTTAAATAAAAAATATAATTGAATTGTAACAGACAGTAAAGATCTTATCTAGTTATATTATTGTACATTTGGACACAAAACTCTCATTACCATGATACTCTTAATCAAAGCTATTTATCCAGTTTCTTTACACTTTAAAAAAAAACAAATAGAAACGTTTTTATAATAGTATTGGTCAGTCATCGATGCTACAAGTGGGCAAAGTTTAACCCATGTGTTTACATTTTAATTTTTTATTACCATCTGGAAAGTTATTTCAACTTGACATGGTCAACACAGTTGTGTTAAAGCATTATAGTACTTCAGATATTGTGAAGCTACTGATGTACAGCACACGAAATTTGCCACGACTTCAGTCAAAATATATCGAAAGTTCAGCTATAAAGTATGTCGCGTAATATATCGTTGGAATTCTAGTTTTCTGCCGCAACTCAGCATGCAGTTAAAATTTCAGATTTCCTCAGCACAAAAAAATCCAATTACCCCCCTATGTTAAAATTTTGACATTAAAAAAATCTGTCTCAAAATGGCATGTTTTCATAGATATACTAGTCAAAAAAGAAACGTTACACTGATTTCATGTTGAATAATTTATCAGATAACACACTTATTTGATCAGA
>JAULBM010234005.1:0-17003 GCA_032357055.1 Geukensia granosissima
GTGCCTATTCTTTCCCCGGCACAACCTTTGAGAAGGGGAGTTCGAGTATTTATACATCCCGTTCGAACTAACGGACGCCCCTTTAGCAGGGATTCTACCTACTGGCGGAGAAACCGAACGGCCTATTTCTATACCCCGGCCGCCCTCGGGGGGGGGGGGGCTTCGAAAAGTAATGCCCTAGGTAGTTAGTTGTCCCTGTCGTCGTATTCGGCTTCCCATTTCGATTGGTTTGGATCTGAGTGCTTCTTTTGCTACTTTTAGATCTTTTATTTTTGATGTTTCGGTTCTAATGCTACTGATGAGAGGTTACTCCTTAAAATGTACATATAGCCTACAAAAAATTTCTTAATTTATCCAACATTGGTAATTTCGCACTTTTCCACTTAAAACATCATATTTATTGAATTATATTGACTGATCACAACATAGAAAAGTACACTATATCATAACCCCTGCTATTCATAAAAATATTTTTTTATCTTTCCCTGCGTTTAATTTGCGAAAAATCGCACAGCAAATTTAATACATTTTGCGACGAAAAACTCAAACATGTAGCAAATTGAAAAGGAAACAGGAAAAGGAGAATTGGCTGCATCTACTGTTTTGTTTTGTACAGTTTTTGAACTTTAACTACCTTCAGAATATTTGGAAGTTTATGTGGAGAAATTTGCAATCCATCAGACCTATAACCCCAGTTCATTAATGAAGACCGTTGTAGGACCTGTAGAAGTTTAATTTCGAATGTTATTTGGTAGATGGCTGTCTCATGGAAAATCATGCCAGATTTCCTATTTGATAAGATCATCATCAATAGAAGGAATCATGGCATCGTGGTTTTAATGGACACTTAAACATTAATAATTCAGTGATTGGAGGTGGTTTATGGAAATTTTATTTGGCAGAAAATGCATATACTTCAAACGCTAGTATACAACATATAGAAATTTTGTTTACATTCTGTAATCGATTTTTTATTCTTTGAAGTCAGGATGGGTAGCTGAGGAAAGGTAAAGACTGTTAACTGTTGTTCTATCCTACAGGGACATTTTACCCGGTTAATAAACATGAGTACGAGTTAAACCTCATCAGTACAGGTAAGTAGAAGTCAAACATCATCTGTGCAGGTAAGAAGGAGTGCAAGTATGGAGAAGTTAAACCTTATCAGTGCAGGAAGGGAGAATTTAAACCTTATCTGTGCAGGAAGGTAGAAGTTAAACCTCATCACTGCAGGTAGGGAGAAACTGAACCTCATCTGTGCAGGTAAGTAGGAGTTAAACCTCATCAGTGCAGGTAGGGAGAAATTAAACCTCATCTATGCAGGTAGTAAGAAATGCAAGTACGGAGAAGTTAAACCTCATTAGTGCAAGAAGGGAGAAGTTTAAACTCATCTTTGCAGGTATGTAGAAGTAAAACCTTCTCTGTGCAGGAAGGGAGAAGTAAAACCTCATCTATGCAGGTAGTTAGATCTTAATCATCATCAGCACAGGTATGGATAAATCAAACTTTATCTCTGCAGGGAGGTAGAAGTTAAGCCTCATCAGTGCAGGTAGGGAGAAGTTAAACCTAATTTGGGCAGATAAGTAGAATATAAACCTCATGAATAAAAAGTACGGAGAAGTTAAACCTCATCAGTAAAGGAACGTTGAAGATAATCCTCACCAGTGCAAGTAGTTAGAAGTTAAAACTCACCCGTGCAGCATTGCAGGTAGAGAGAAATTAAACCTCATCCTCATCAGTACAGGTAGGAAGAATTTAAATTTCCCCAATACAGGTATGGAGAAGTTAAACCTCATCACTACAGGTAGAGAAAATTTTATCCTCTTCAGCAGTACAGGTAGGGTTATAATTGACAGTTGCATTCTATGACGCACTTTTCTATTAAAATTGGGTCCTAGCGCCTGCCAGCAGGAATATATTAGTATGATATATATCTTCGTTGGATTTGCAATTACTATTCATGCTGCGTTATTTTTGTTTAGCTGTAAGAAGGCTTAATACGTTCACTTTTTGCAGTGAAGCGCATCTGCAACCAAGATTCTTTTTATCTTCAATTCGCAAACCACTGCCTATTGTGTATTTTAGTTTTTAAAATATAAAAAAGAATGAAAAGATATATTTTTAAATATATTATCTGATCAATGCACAAAATGCTGATGTTAAAAGATATTTTAGCATCATAATTTCTATAGACGACACAGCAATGTGAGCTCGAGTCACGCTGATTGAAGGCAAAAAATATTCATCAATTTGATCCACTACACTGAACGTTTAATTCAAACGTTTATATTTGATTTCTTTGTAAACTTTTATCATGTATTTTACGCTTAAGAGAGAGGGTTGAGTTTTATTGTTGACTAGACACATATTGAAAACTTAAAATATATTGCTTAATTATCTATCTGGACTGAAAGTAATTTGTATACATTTCCATCAAACCGACCCATCATTATCCAAAAATGATATCATCCTAAATTCATACCGAGCTCACCAGGTGTTGTAACTGATACAACTTATCTTGTACGCATTATTTATAAAAACATGCAATATCTAATTTTGTCCTTGTAAATTTGGAATTTCCAATAGGACATTTACCTTTACATGGTCTGTTTACACCTGACTGATATCCGGATATACCTGTACAATTACATGTATAAGATCCATCCGTATTAACACATTGTCCAGGGCAATTATATGTACCAGAAGAACACTCATCCATATCTTCAAAAATAAAAGAAAATGATACAAAAAACAAAATATATTTATATCAGGAAATTTGAACTCGAGATTCTCAAAGTATTTTACTACTACTTTAATCAAAATATATGAAAGGCAAAGTCAAGCTGCAAACATTTTTTAATGTTTTAAATAAACCGAAGATTCGGTGGTTTAAATAAATACAGAACTGAACATATGAACCTATACGTTCTTATTTATGTCAATCAAAGTATATCCATTACACTCCAATGGTATTAAGTTATTGTCTATTCCATGGAACTTGGGAGACATACGATTACTTCCACCTTTGCTTGCCCACGGGCTATATCATTCAGATCGTACTCAAGTACTCAATATGCCCTTATTCCAAATTATTGTTCTGAGTTCCCTTATTTTGTGACAACAAAGAAGGCAATATTTATTAAAAGACATGATTCCTATTGCACGACAATAAGAATAGTAATTTTCCATCTATTTTTCTTCGGTTAAGACATGTGAAACCTGTAACTCACTGGTATCCCCAAAATTGGGTTTAATGAAACCTTGAAAAATTGTTTTTCAATAAATAAGAAAAATGAAACAGAAGAGACCTTAATATATATATATCCCAACAAGAGACTGGCTCTACGTACAAAATGAAATGGTTTGAGGTTCTAATAGAAGAGCATCAAATAGTCAAAATGTCTTGTGCATGTTCTCGACAATTGTCTAAAAATTTGGTTATACATTATTGTAGGAATAAAGACACAAACAGAATTGCATGAAGTCACCGAGTAAATTCTTCTTATGAACTGATATAAAAATGGGTAGACAAAAGCTACAACAAACCAAACATAACAATACAAATACAAAAAAGCATTAAAGAACAAAAGTTATCTTCACTTAAGATTTTAAATCTGAAATAAACTGCTAGCAGGTATGCTATCTTACTTATATTATTCCAGAATTCTATTTCTTGAAAACATCTACCCACTTAAACGACTAAAGGTGTTTAATTCTATAGAAATAATTTAGTAACAATCTTCCACGTTATGATTGGCGCTAATATCTCTTTATGTACAATGTGAGTTCCATCCCGTTTCATGACTTTGTTTAAATTTGCTTATTGTTTCGCAGTAAAGTTTTGGTAATGCCTTTCTTAAAGAAATCCTTTGTTCTAAAAATAATATTATTCATTTTAAAAAAAATCTATTATAATTTATTTGTAATTATATCAAATCAATATTTTGGACAGGCCTACTGAGAAATTGAAGTAACCGAGGAATAAAAAGGATTGGCTAAACCACGCGATTGTAAACACACCTTTAATTTATATCCCAACTTTCCGAAACCCGTTGTCTTAGGTCTAGAAAGTGAAACTTATGAATTTCTAATTGTCGTTCAAATAAAAAGCTTCATGTCTATCCTAAAACTAGGTAAAACCCGATTTTATCATATACCGTATTAAACACTCAAAATACCGTACGTAATTTGTACAGATTAACTCGCCAACAGCATATATTTTTATAGTTTATTAATAACTAAAACAAATAAGACCAAAAGACTAAAACAACTTTCTTGTGAGAGACGTCAAGAGAAAATTGCCGTAATCTAGCAGGTAAATGCAGTAAATGTTTAAAAACAGATTCAAAACTAGAAAACAGACACGGAAATATCGAATATCACGGACTGTGATTGTCTTATCAAACACCTCTATATTGAAATATTCTGGAGATATATGCAAGCTAAAAAGTAATAGGACTAGTAACAAATCAAGCTAAAAATCTATACTGTCTCAAGTCTTCCAAAATTTGATTATATTTATAGACATTTAGAGCATAACAACCCAAACATTGTTTCTCTAGTTGTTTTAGATGTGATATTATTTAGACAGTCCCCACCGCCTGCAAGGTGCAAGAATGAAACAAACATAACGATTTGCCTGTTCCGAAAATATCCCTAAATTCTGATCGTTGAGATATAATGTTTAAACCCCTGTTAATAAAAGTCTAAAGATCAAACAAATTAGAGGTATTGAACGAAAAAAAAAACAAATTTCAATTCGCCCTATAAATCAGGCTGAAAACATTTATAAATCCAATTCCAAAATCAGTTTCCAAACCCGATTTAGACGGCTCTGGTTAAGATATTCCCAAATTGAGTCAAATATTAGAAATCAGGAGAATTAACACATTGACAGTTATCCTTGTAGTGTTGTAGCCAATACTGTTAATGATTTTAACGTCCCCAGTACACGCCAAACGCAATAGGACAACAATAAAGACAACTCAAAATATTGAGAAAATCATTGTTTGAAAATAATGAAAAAATGGCAATCTAAGAAACTACACGAAAGGAGAGACATTTCTAATTCATGAGGTTATTATTTGGTATATTGCGAATTTTCTTACAAATTGTTCTTGTTCCAAGAATAAATAAAAAAAAATAAAATAAAACAAATGCAAATATCTAAAGAAAGGACTCTTTCCTAACTTATCGAATGAGTTGTAAATAGGTTGATTTTTTATGGTAAAGGTAGATGCAGTCCTGTTGCAAGAAACCCAAGCATGAATGCTTCTTCGCGGATAAGATTGCGAGATTCGGTTATTTTTGTATTGGATTTGTCCATTTGGACTGTTGATTCTCTGTTTTCTATGTAACCCACACTGAAATGATCAACAACCTGTTATAAACATTATATCCCAAAAGGCACCATTCAACCAGTAGATTTACGAAAGTATGGACATCCGTTGAACTGCAACAACAGATAAGTTCATTCATCGCCAACTATATGTCTTTTAGTTAGATGTCAGTGAAATAATCTTACAATTTTCTGATTACCTTTTACTACAAATATTATATACATTTCTAAATTATAGATTTCTGATGTTATACATAATAATGATGTATGGAACGTAAGAAAATAAATCCACCAAACAGGGAAAGGTCAACCCGCAAATAAGACAAAGAGGAAACACGAGAGAGAAACGAACATATATTTGAATAATACGGGCTCACCATCAACCAGGAGATGAACAGTTCATGCCTCTCGAGAAAATAACATTGCAGAGTCGAAAATTAAAAGAACTACCATCATTTAAACTAGAAACCCGTAGATATATTTTCCAGCTTATTCCGACGTAGAATATTTCTCAATAATGTAAACGCGACTCACCTTAAATAGACACATACACCCTTCTGTATACATGTGCATAATTGATTGTTTTAGTAGTATTATTAGATGAGTCTTGCGATAACATACTTTGAATGCGATTTCCTGAAAATGCTAGAGACGTTAAAATTACGTTTCGCTCAATGTTTTTTCACCGAAAAGTTTTAACTCGCAAAACTGAATAATAATATTAACAATGATAATAAGCACGAGTACATCTGCTTGGCATTGTCTGATTGAGCACTTTTATGTCAACACTGACTCAAAGAGTCGGTAATTTTAAGTTGTCTTTTGTAAAGTTCCCGTACTTTATTGGCAATATTCCTGCTTCTCTTCAGTATGTAGTGTAGACAACCATCCTAGGACCATTCGACCAGAATTAGGTCCTTATTACCTTAGTATTTTCAGACAGTAAGATTTTCGTGTGAATTCCCTATAGGTCTTACGTTAAAATAAGTTCGAGTATTACTTCGTCCTTGGTTTGTGGATAGTTGTTACATCTGAATATCATCACACCTTTTGTCCTTTTACAAAACACTGCCTTATTGTCTTGATAAGAGGCATCTGGTAACCCATCATAAACACCTACTACACTAAAGAAGAAATCCTTGCTAACCACAGGTCGGTTTTGTCTTTGTTAGGTATTGACACCAAGAAAAAGAAAGAGTCGGATCTTGCTTCTTTATTCTGGATACTAAAACTACATAATTTTCCATATAAATTAAGATATATATACATGTAACAGGTCCATCCAGGTGCTCAACTAATCCTCTTTCTAACTGACTTATACTGTCCACGGTCAAGGAAGGCATTCAAAAGTACTGTGATTAAGCGAACTCCACAAGCGGTGTTAATCAGATGTGGGTATTAAAAAATTCAAATGATCTGCTTCGAAACCTCAAAGCCGATTCTTTAACATTTTGTACAAAGATTCAAACATTTGACTTTTCAACCCTTTAAAGCACGATTTCACATTCACAACTTAAAGACCGTCTTAATATATTGATACATCAGTGTTTTGTTAAAAAGGGGAAATCCAAGATATAAATATTTGGTTTAAGGTGAAAAGATACCATACTTTGATCTAATAAATACAGTGAAAGTGATATTCTCAAAATTTTTGAATTTCTCATTGACAACATCTTTGTAGAACTTGGTGGATGAGTTTTCCAACTGACCGTTGGTATTCTATTGGGCACAAATTCTGTGCCCCTACTAGCCGACTTGTTTTTTTTGTATTCATATGAAGCAGAATTCATATAAGGACTCATGCGAAATAACAAAAATAAATTGGCCACATCGTTTAATTTTACTTTTCGCTACATCAAGGATGTTTTGTCTTGAATAATCCTACGTTCAGTGAACATCTTTACCCAAAATTATCCCAGCGAATTAGAAATTAAGGAGACCACAGATTCAAGAAAATCTTCTTCATATCTAGATTTATTCCAAGAGGGAAAACTTAATATTAACGACAAACGGTATGACTTCAACTTCTCTATTGTAAACTTTCCATATTATGTGGCAATATTCCTTCTTCCCCTGCTATGGGGTCTATGTTTCGCAGTTGATTCGATACGCTCGTGCCTGTTCCAAGTACAGGGATTTTCTGAAGAGAGCATAAATTACCAAAACAAGCTATGGACCTGTTATCAGTAATACAACAAAAGGTTGACCTCTTCTTGGATTGACGCTAACCTGGATTAGATTTTAAGGATTCCACCACGGGTTTTGAGCAAAAGACAGGAGAGGCTTACCCTTCATGAGCACCTGATTCCATCCCTGTTTTGTAAAGTAATTCGTGGATTTCAAGCCCGTTCCTTTTGTTTTCGTTTCATCTTTTAGTTTGTTTCAAATTTGTCTTGTCTCTTAGAAATATGCACTTTTGATCTTTCACATGGGTATTATACACTGAACTTACAACTAGCCGCGAGTTGTGGATATGTGCCTGGGACAACCTGCAGATGTTTGTAATTAACGCGTTTGAATGGTTATCTCATAGACAATCCAAAAACATCACCTTTTGCAACTGACATAGGCTAACCAAAACACCATATAGTTAATACTGACTTGTAGTTTTAAACAAGAAAACATTAAAGTCGAATTATCATAGAATCCCACATAAGACTTAGTTCGGCTGTGGCGGCGGCTATCAAAGAATCTGTTAACATTTATTCCCTATTAAGTAACGGTGGTCACCTTGGTTGGTAGGCCGAGACTCCGAAAAAAATTTGGTAGAAGACGATCCAAAGGCAATTTCACCATGCAAAGTTTGGTTCTAGTTGGCTCAGTAGTTTCAGAGAAGACGATCATAAAGTAAGTGAACGGACGACGGGCGGACAAAAAGATATGGCAATCGCTCACATGATATTTCGGGTCATGCGAGCTAAAAACGAAAACGTATCTGGAAATTTCCACTCACAAGACTATCTATCGTATACCAAAATCTAAATTCTCAAGTACAATAATAATATTTATTCCAAACAAATACTTCCTGTAACATGCATGCAAGTCCAAATAAACAAGAAGTTAATATAACGAAACATATAAAAATACATAAAAATTAAACAAATGAGCGAACCATAAAGCATAGCAAATGAGCATGCATGAAAAGAAATTTAAATTTAACTGTATAATTTCATTCTTATTAAATGTCCTTAAGAAAGTCTGAAAAAATATACTTATATTTCATTCATATAGAATAACACCAGTCTTTCTGATATGTCCTACAGTCATTAAAAATTTATATTATCGTCTGCAATTAGAATATTTCAATATTTCACGAGGAAAAGCACTCTATAAGCCTTTATTTTACATGCAATACAATAATGCTTTTAATGCAATTTAGCTTATTCCATGCGTTTTTGCATGCCTTTCTAAGTCTTTTGCCCAAGGGAAAGACATCCCACAAATATTGCACGTGTAGGGTTTAATATCTGGGTGTTTCGATGTTCGATGATAACGTAAATCGTCTCCCCTCACGAAGCATTGCTGACACACGTCACACTTGAACGGTTTTTCACCAGTATGATATCGCACGTGACGGTCACGATTAGGACGTGAGGTAAAACCTTTCCCACAAAAATGACACACAAACTTCCGGTGTATCATGCTGCTATGTTGATCAAAAGATTCGAAGTCCGGAAATCTATGAAAACAAATGTCACAAGTAAAATTGTTTTTTGCATGATAGTTCTTTTCTCCCCTATTATTTCCGTAGTATTCATCGATCACTCGATTTGAGTATTCCTGCATTTCGAGCGATGGCGGACTTGATGAGTCGTCTTCTGAGGAACGATGATATATTCCCTCAGGCGAATCAGGAGATCCCTTAGGACTCTGATTGTCTTCAGTTTTAGATTCTATTCGAGGTGATGCTCTTTTATTTTGTTTTGTGCCACTAAATATCGGAACTGGTGTATATCTAATACTGTTTGAAGAGTCGATTGGCTTTTCAACGGATTCGCTGAAAGTTTCAAGTTCGTCGCATGATTCATCATTGTCAGACATTTCGTAAATATTATTTTGCGCTGATTCAGTAAATCCCTTGTGTGTTTTGTCGGTTGCCAGTTGATGTAGGCGGATATTATCTTGTTCCTCCATTTCAGAAGTTGCATTATCTAAGGAGTTACCCTCATGCGCTAGGGCAATATGCTCTGTAAGATGTTCCTCGGTGGCAAATCCGTGTTGACATTCTGCACACCAGTAATCATTCTGTTGGTTCTCAGTAGCTTCAAACTCAGTCTTTTCAATTTTTACTGTAATTGCATTCTCCTCGTAACTATTATTTGACACGGGTTTACTGATATCGGTCACGTTTTGTCCATTATCTTTTCGAGCTACCTTAGTGCTGATGTGTACATCATTGTTGGATTGAT
This sequence comes from Geukensia granosissima, assembly GCA_032357055.1. Classification (NCBI taxonomy): domain Eukaryota; kingdom Metazoa; phylum Mollusca; class Bivalvia; order Mytilida; family Mytilidae; genus Geukensia; species Geukensia granosissima. The sequence goes on from JAULBM010234005.1 coordinate 9,745, forward strand.
CACTTCCATCATATGGAGATAAGGCCCTCATGAAGGTTGGAAATATTGGTTGCTGTATAACCATTTGTGTATCAATGATCCTTGGTAATGCGGGACCCGACGACAATGGTGCTTCATTTTCAAAATTGTATGTGAGATGGCTGAGCTTATGTTCCTTCAGAGTTGCCTCGCTTTGAAATTGTTTCATGCACACATAGCAAGTGAACTGTTTTGACTGGTCGTGCGTGTGTTCGTGTCTCATAAAAAGTTCGTAACTAGACAGTGCCATATCGCAGAAACAGCAACGGTAGCTGATGAAATTTGGATCTAAACGATGTTTTCTCAAATGAGTTGTATATCGGATAGGATCTCCAAAAACAAGATCACAGGGCTCGCAACGGTAATTCTTTTTTGTTTCATGAATCAATTGATGCTTATTATACGTGAGCAAATTAGACCCAGTAAATTTGCACAAGGAACACTGAAACATTTTCAATTCGGGGTGATTCTTTTTATGTTCTTGAAATTTTACAGAGTTATCAAAGGCTTCTCCACATGTTTGACAGATGTGAATAATTTTAGAATTGTGTTCTTTCCGAATATGATTCTTCACAGTTTTACGATCCATGTATCCTTTTCTACATAAATTGCAACGGAAAGGTTTATCAAAACTGTGGCGAATCAAATGACGTTTGATGTCATCTTTACGCGTAAAACTTTCAGAACATAATTTACACGTGTATGGTCGGAATCCGGTGTGCAGCCGCATATGTCTTTTCATATTATTTCTACATGTAAATGTATTAAAACATACCCTACACGTGTACACACTGTGCACATCAGTATTGTGTTGCTCGAATGCCGATCCGTCATCTAATATGACACCGCAACGTTTGCATGGAATATCTTTGACATGACGGACAGGAATTTTCGACAAATCCTCATCGGTGCTACAGTTTTTGCCAAGTTTGCATTCAATCATTGAATTTTCGTCTGGACTAGGATGCTTTCTGCTTATTTTTGCGTCAAGAGGGCTAGATGACATTTTGTTTGGTGACAGTTTTGCTGGACTTTGTCTTGGCACATTTGAAGTCATGTGAACATTTTCGTTAAATGAAATGTCAGCTTCATTATTCATGCGTGTGTCTTCATAATCCATTGTATCCGTTCCACTGAGAGAATCATTTGAATCGTTGTCAATGCAGTCTGTTTCGTCTGGGTCCAAACTAGAAATCGTTCTGGGTATTTGTGGTTCTATATTTTTCTTAACAGGTTCTGCGTCTCCTTCAAAGCCATTCAATTTCAAATCAAGATTCATTAAAACATGACTTTTATGGAAGTTTACCTCATCATTTTTAATACTCGGGATCGGTTCGTGTTTTAAATTAATCAAAGTATTCTGGATATGGTCATCTTGTCCTTGAAATCCCGTTCCATTAGTGTCACTTATGGGATATCGTTTTTCCTCGGTGCGGTCCTGCCATTCATGTTTATTGGCATTTTGTTTGAATATTTCGTGTTGGGTACTTTTTAGTGAATGTTGTGGCTTATTTCCCAGTTTTTGAAAAAAATTGTGAACTTTAACGACAATTTGCTGAGACTCGTTCCCTGTTGAGATGCAGATGATCCCGTCAATTTCTAACTGTGTGTCATAAGAAACTGTTTCCTTACATAATGTCACAATGTTCTGCTTTAACAGTCGTGTCACCAAATCTCTCTCGTTGTTTAACATCTTGCCTTTTCATAAATCTGCAATAAGAAATAATTAACATTTAGCTGTTTCGTAGTGGTTGAAGCGAATTCAACATGCCCTAAGAATAATAATAATAGAAACACGCATGCATATGTTTTTGCATCCGGTAACCATTGATACAATAAATATCACCAAGAAATCAAACGAATTTCGGGGACGATCGTTTGACTGGACGTGTGTTTGTTGAAGTTTTATTAAGTCCTTCCAAGAATTGAAACAAAATAGCTCTGCAAAACGCAAGTTTAAATAAATATTCAAATCAAAACTGTTTTCTTGTGATCTGTGCGCGTTCTGCATCGTGACAACAGAAAATTCACCCTTTAAATTCAACGACAAAAATAGCGTGAAAAATTTTAAATCCAATATGGACACACGATAAAAAATACAACATATAACACTAAAATATAAGATTATCAACAAAGACTTTACAAAAATGAAAAGACAAAACTCAAAAAATGGGGGGAAAGTTAGGTGTAGCTCGCAGTTAAAAGGAATCGAAGCCCTATCTATACCATTAAGCAATGTTTTTACGCAATAAAACTCAATCCGAACAAACATTTATTGGGTGATCATTGATATGCCCAACATTATTATTACTGATAAAGGGTTTCCGTTGGTTGGGCGAAATGTATAAAATATTCGACCAATCCGAGAGTTATAAACTACACGATTTCCCCACCAGAGGGCAGAACTTCTCCTACAGTGGCATCCGTTTTTTGGGCGAGGTGTATGAATTCTCAATCAACGTCAGTCGCATGCAGGTGACGTAAAACAGTCAGTCCCGTGTTGGGAAAATCCCACGCTCTCTGTACAAGGACTTCTTTGCAACAGCTCGTAATGAGTGGTCTTTGACGGGCAGTTGCTTAAACTAAATTTAACGCCCGTACCCAAACAGTCCCAATATGGCTTCCTGTACATGTGGCTAGAAAATTTCCACGCCCTGGCCCCCAGCTCACTACATTCATAATTTATTGTTTGATAACTTGTTCTCGTTCTGAATATGCATTAAATATTTGCCGTTGGACGTTAAGCACACACAATATCACACAACTGGTTTAGTCTAAAGCAATGTACGCCACACTTCTTAACATAATATTTATGTATCTTGTGTAAAGACTTGGCAAGAAAAGTTAAAGTTCATAAAGTTTTAGCCATCACAATCCAAAATAGGAATGTACAAAATAAACGTGAAATCCTGCATAGATACTACATTCACGTACCTTATAAACCAAAGAGAGCCGGGATATGGAATTTTTCTATTTTAAAAAACGATTACAGTCAGAAGCAGGTGAAACTTAGAAATTTTTTACAATAAATTATAAGAATAAGGTGCAATATTGAAACATGAAACTTTAACAACATAAATACTGCCGTTTGTTTCATCAGAAATAGTTTTCAAGTACAGATAATAAGTGTCATTTGATTTTGAATATAAACTGTGAATAATATGATTAAAAACAATATACGATACGTCAGTAGTTTTTTCGTGTACGCTACCTACAGATTATGTCAATTTTGCAATGGAATTTATGCATGTGTCAGATCTTACCTTTCACGCATTGCCTTTTACAATCCAAATAAAATAAACGCAGCATTTCGGTTAAGTGCACGACTCGGAAGACCTTATATGCATTCGTCCGGAAAACAAAAACATAAATAAAACTTATGAGGAACAAATTTAATCTAACATTGGGAAATACGCTTTTAAACAAGAAATGATTACTTGTGTGTATTTTAGGTATGCAAGCAGGTTAAGTTCGTATTTCTTTCCTGGATATGACTGGACATGAAAATTAGGTACATAAACCGAGGTTGCTCACAATTAAATGGTAATATGGTTACTAAACTTAAATACGTAAAGCAATCTTGCACAAGATCCAATGTTTTAATTTTCAGTGGTCATCTAGATTGGTACATTAATTCTTTAAACAAATCTAGTTTATTGATTGATTATAGTTTATTTTTCCTAACGTCCCGTGGCAAATCTGAACTAAATCAAGTTATCCCAAAAAAATCCTAAATTGGGTGAGCTGAAAGATCAAGACAGATAATTTTCTTGCCACAGGATGCAACTTGGGGCTATTTGAGTAGGGGCGGGAAATAACAATCTACTGACCACTAAATAAAAGCTGTTGCAAGGGAATCTTTATCGTGCTGAAAGTGCATAATTCTTCCAACACGAGCCCTGGCGGTAACATTCCCGTCTGTCTCAGACGGGAAGCGTTACCACCCGTCTCTGGTTGAGAATTTACGGATCCTCTTTTGGGAATCGAGTACGCTATTTCTTAACTCCTGGTCGAGTATTCAGACAGCCCACCCTACCACAAACTCGTCTTTACCAAAGGTTTAACTGCTGGCGGAGAAACCGAACGCGTGAAAATAGTTTTAATATCAGAGTTAATTGAAAATATTTATATGTAATTGGTTAAAAACCACGTAGTTTTAACCTTATTGTCCTCGTGTTTGTTGCCACTAACATGCACTGACACATAAAATACATGTACGCTGTCTGCTAATGTTGTATGAAAAATGTGAATTTAGCAATATCAAGCAAAATGATCTTTTTCCAAAAATTCATTCAATTGTCCTGCTGAATGCCTCAATAATACCACAAGTGGTAATGTGAAACTTCTACACCCAAATTTAACAACAACCTATAAAATGAAGAACAGAGGCACGTGTAAATCCAACAGCAACGACCTTCCTGATCTGGGAGAGAAGAACGTGTAAAGCTTCATGATCTGGGAGAAAGGCACGTGTACATCCAAGACCCAAGACCGTAGTTTACTTGGACAGCAGCATGCGTATATCCAACAGCCACGATCGTGCTCACCTGGAAAGGGGCACGTTAACATCCAACAACAGCCATTACCGTGCAGTGTACATACAAACAGCCAGGAACGTCCTGGTTGAGACAGAGAACAGACAAGAAATCTTGCGATGCCCATAAAAATCCAGGTAAGGAAGCAAATTGTTTTCTTAGAAATCAACACATTTCGAAATTAAGTTATTTTTAGTGACATGATTTATATTCATGAAGGGAGATTTACTAACTACAATAAGTAAATTTGCATTGCAACAAAGGAGCATCTGGCACCTGCCAACCATGCATGGGATCCTTTGCAGAACGTGCTCAAAATGCATATATTTACATCCTTTTATAAAATGGGCTGTGGTTTAAATCTCTGGTTTAAGTATCTCGAATGCCACAGGAGTGATTATTTGTGCTGATGGAGAACACCAAAAATGAAATTCTGCTTTATATAACAATTTACAAAAAACATACAAACTAGTTAACAAGTTAAATGTTAGGCATAATAAAAAATATATAAATTATGAAGAAATATTTAACTATACGTGTCAATAAAAGTATCTTCGTGAACTAAAAACAACCGAGTTGGATGTGTCTAATTGCCAAATTCACTTTACATGATTAACTTTCAAAAATTCGGAAAAAAATGAATTAAAATTTAAGAATAAAGTAGTAAAAAAGTTTACCTTAATCAGAGTGAAGTTATCCGTGCCATGATATAATTACGTGCGGATGAAGTACTTTAAAACATTATAATAGGGGAGGAACCAAACCGGATCAGTTTTAAATGTTTCCTGTTTCGGAAGCATCGAGACCTCTTGTGCAATGACACTTGGTGGACTGAAATATCAACACTGGGAAAATCCTTCCCATTAAGTAAATAACATTTCCAATCTTAAGTTTAAGTCTACAAATTTGTACTTTTGTAAATGTATAAGTAACATGAAAAAAGAAGAAATTTAGTTTAAACAAGCAGCAGTTGAAAGACATATTTGCCAATGATAGGGAACTAAATGACTCTTTCGAATCGTAACCGATAATCATCGGGACAAAAATCAAATAAAGCGAGTACCCAAACGACCTAAATAAAAAGATTGATTGATGATTGATTGTTTAAATTCTACATAGCAAATTTAAGGAATATTCAGGACGATACCCTCATAATAATAAAGAAATGGCTAGGTGTCCGGGGTTAGTCTTTGAAAATTGTTTGCTGACAATGGAGTGGATGGCCCTTTGTACCACTTCCATGGACGGCAACATCAAGGGTTGGCCAAAAACCGAGTAAATGGTCTCTTTGTTTACCAAGACCTCCTCATGTAGGGTACAATTAAGGACCGAGTTTCGACCGAATCATTTTATGTAGTACCTTTATGTCTACAAATATTTTCAAAAGAAAACTTTTGAACAATGTGTTACTGTGACAAAATGAATTAGAAAGTTACACGAAATGAACAAAATGTACACTCATTGTTCAATTCGAAAAGTTGTGAAATTGAAAAGAAAATATATTTGCGACCATGTGAATAAATCTACTGTCTGATCAACTTGAACAATCAAACAAAAATTTAGGAAAACCCAACATAAAATATTTCCGGAATTCTAATTTGGACATAAAAGTACAGCGAAATGTATACGTGGATATGAGATTGACACAAATATAGAGATATAAAGACATTCTTCCTCTTCCCTTTGAATGCACGTGCAAATCACGAGTAAAGGCAGAATTATTTCCAATTTTAACAAATCGTTTGTATTTGAAATCTGAAACATGAATGTAGGAAATGTATATCTTTCCTCCTTAACAAATGAACGGCATGATAACTCATTTATTTTTTATTTTAATTGGAAAGTATACAGTCAACTGCTCAATATTTTTAAATGCATTTCGCTCATCGTTAATTGTCGTACATAACAGGAAAACTAACGTCAGTTATTAAGGTTTCTACTGAATTCTTGGTCGGTTAAAGGTGCAGTATTCAGATTTGTTGCTTTAATTTTTCTCTTTTTTTCTCAACAAAATTGTCCGATATAAAAAGATATTTCCTACCCTGTATTACATTTGTTATTCACGTTATGTAAATGAACATATGTACCAGAAATGAAGCTGTTAAGGAGACTTACTTTAGTCATAAGGACTAACTGGGATCAGGCGTTTATTTTTGTTTAAATTTACCAACAAGTAGTGATTAAAACACAATTTACACAAATTACAAATTTTACCTAAAAAGAAGTTTATTAAAACTAAGTCTGTAGTGACCATCTTTAATCTCATCGAAACGGACATTCCTTCATAGAATTTGTATTTGTAATGAATGATTTGAGTGGCATATATCTGGCTAACTTAATTTTATTTTTTCTCGGCAATGAGCTTTGAAAAATTCTTGGAAAAGAAAAGAACAATTCTCGGAAACGTCCACCAATTTCTCGGAAAAGTACTGGACGGACGACAAATACTCCGTTAAATTCCTGATAAAATGTGAAGATAGATAACTCCAATCAATATTTTAACTCGTTTGGGTATTGTTTAACTGATAGAGGTATTAGAAGAAATTTCAGGATTGATTGATTGATTGTTGTTTAACGTCCAGTGGCAAATATTTCATGCTTATTCAGGACGGAAACAAGTAAGCATGTAGACTGTAACAAAGGGACCGGTAAGGGAGGGACTTTTAGACTGCCACTGGAAAAAATGCGGGTTGGATAGGGGCGGAA
>JAULBM010234116.1:0-17001 GCA_032357055.1 Geukensia granosissima
GTCATAAACAGCATGACATCATTAAATCCCCCATGCTGGATTGTTTCCTCTTCCGGTGCAAACGAAGAAAATACAGACAAACAACCATTGGGAAAATACATTAAAAAAGTTAGGAGAATGCATTGATATTCCACCTGATATACCATTAAAGCTTCACTTATTATATCTTTCATAATGCCTTTAATTATCAAATGATTATTATAAAAATCATAAAACTCGAAAATTACGTTGTTGTATGAAGCAATAATTGAATACGTTCCGACAATATAAAACAAATGTTGCTGAGTGTATGATGTTATTTACTAACTTCAATTCAATAATATCCACCTTATTTCCCTCAAACCCTTAAATATTGAACCACATTTTATATGTGAATATTCCTCTTTAAATTAAGGATTCAAAAAATTTTTGTGTCTTGACGTTTTACGACCCCCGACGGCGACCGCGGTATAGAAATAGGCCGTTCGGTTTCAACGCCTGCAGGTAGAATACCTGCTGTAAGGACGTCCGTTGCTTGAAACGGGATGTAACACTAAGTAATGGTCGACAACCCTTTCGCAAAGGTTGTGCCGAAGAAAAGAAAAGTAATTGAGTATCTCCTTCCTGGCGGCACTTAAAAGGGGTCTACTTGGTTATAAGGGATGTATAAATTCACAATCCGCACGGTGGGAGACGTCAAAGTCTTTAACGTGCTTAGAACGTGGTATTTTTCAAACACGGGTTTTATTAGGCGGCAAGTTACAAATCTTAATTTTCCGACCCTACCCAAACCGTAATGTTTCCAGGTCCGTCTTAAACCCATCCCTCACCTGTCCCATGATTTCAGTCTACATATTGATTTATTGTTTGGGAACTTTTTCCCGTCCTGAAAATGGCTGAAATATTTTCCGCTGGACCTTTACCAGTAACCAATCAATACGTTTTACGACCAATCTGCAAGGGTGGTTCCAGGGGGCCCGCCCCCTATGAAACGCAGAAATTGTAAAAAAGAAAAGGTTTGGGGTAAATTTTGGTCTTAATCTACATTGGAAATAAAAAAAATTGATGAATCAAGAGGTCTAAAAAAGTGGGCCCTATTTTCCGAAAGTCTCGATCCGCCTTTGGTCTGTGATAGATTGTTCAATTATGTAATTTATCACAATTATTTCACCACAAACAATTTAAGAAAATAGCCCAAAGTCCAATTTATCATACCTGTTGGAACCAAGCAAGTGTTTTAAAAGGTCAAAATGTTCTTACATTCTTGGGTTAAACAGTATGTATTCGTCAAAAGTAATGCAGCTACACGCTCTTTTTCAATAGATATATGTTTACATTATAAACTTCATTTAGTGCCAGCGGATTTTTCTGGAGCACTGCCTGTGTGAATTGCTATTCTGTTTTATGTCTTGTTTCTATATCTCTTCTTTTCATTTTTCAATAGGTGAGGCCCAAACAAAAGAAGATGCAACTTCAAGGAATGATACACCAGTTTCTTCAGAAAATAAAGGTATTTTAAATAACAAATACGATAGAAAGGATTAATATAGTAAGAAAGAAACTGTGAATTATGGGTAGCAACACAAAAAAAACGACAGTAGTCATATACTCTCTACCTTCCTAGCAAACTACGTTTTGATTTACAACGCCAGTTACGAGACCGTTAGACACTGATAAGACAATTGGAAATAAAGTTGCAAGAAGCTACTTGAATCAAATTTATTGATTAAAAATGGGAATTACACCCAAACTTTTATGGAAATGTGGTAAATGGCTCGTTAATTTAAACATAACCCTTTGGACTTCTCTGTTTAGTGAGTAAACAAACATAAAGGTTACCTTATAAGATTATTTTTAGATCTTTGAATACTGTCTTCTTTGAAATCAACATTGACTCTATGCTCATTAATGTAAATCAAACTACTTTTAATCAACAATATTTTGTTATATTTTTGTCCTACATGCTGTCGATACTTTGGCCTCTGCGCATTACCGTGTTTTCGTTGACTTTTAATAATATTTTTACACTTATTCATGTCGGACGAAAACATGGTTTGTTAACTGTTTTAGGGTTTGAACTAGCTGTCAGAGACAGCGACTACTTTTAAGAAGTCGGTTCATCTTTTTTTTGTCTCTTGTTTTATTTGTAATTGTCAGCGTACTATGTATCGATTTCAAAAGTTCAGTCTTATGCAGTTGCTTTTTAAGTTTGTTTTATGTCGTTTTGTCACACAACTGTCCCAGGAAAGGGAGGAGTTGAATAATCACAAACATCTTTGATACCGCCACATATTTTATTAAGCAGTCTCAAGCAAGGAACATTTACTCCGGTGGATGTCGATGTTGTTTAGTTTGGCTGTTTCTTGTTTTACATTGTTTTTTTTTTTTTTGACCGACAGTTGGTACATTTGAATATCATCAAATTTTATTTTTGGGCCTTGGATATGTGCCTATCGTTGAAGGCCTTAGGGCAACCTCTAAATGTAATTTATACTTTTACGGTGGTGGTCCCATGGACAATCTTACCACATGTCCTTTATCTATACGAACTGTTAATTTATTGTGAGACTGTATATTGGTCAGTAAAATTTGAATTAAAACAGTCTTATTTCAAAGCATTTTTATTTAATTTATGCGATAGCAATATTTTTCTGTTCGTAAAACCAAAAAACTTACACGTCCCTAGAAAGACCATGTATACGGAACATTAAACCACAGAAATAACAAACGTACATGATTTTTTTAAGTCCGTTTTTTTTCAATATTTTAGTTTGTCAGTACTTTTACATTTTCCCTTTTCCTCGAATATCCACTTGGTATTTCTTGACACATTTTATTTTAGGAACATCCAAAACTGACTGTGGACATTGATCTACTACATAAAATTATTAGTATGTTTTTTCGGTCCAGTTTTTAGAACTAAGTCTTTAATTAAGTTATTTTAGTAACATGTATTCTTTAACTTTTTACCATTACACAACTTATGATTACATGTATTAATATTTACAGGTGATATTGAAGACAGCAATGGTCAGCTACAGTTACCTCCCTTTTCTGTGTTTAACTGGAACAGTCATATGATTGGGAACACATTGTATCACAAACAGTTAGAACTTCAGCGATATAGTTCTTCCTTTCCTCTTACAACAATGATGCCACCACATTATTCATATCAATTCGGGCCCCATATATCAACACCTTATATATCATACACACAAACAGAACGTTTAAGACCATTCCCCACAGTTGCAAATAGTAGAGAAGATTTCAGATTAGCAGAAAGATTGTAATAATAGGTACTTTTTAAAGATTTTTTTAATTTGACGGATAGAAGGCTACTTCCATATACTTGACACTTCAGTTACTTTATCGACATTCTTGACAGGCGCCCTATTTCAAACATTTGATTATAATAAAAATTGTAGTGCTTGATTTAATTAAATTTATTCAATAGTTTATATTTGCAGTTATAAATAACAAAGAAATCATTATTTTCCACATAGTGACACCTTGGGAAAGTTTGGCTGAACTCGCTAGTTAACCTGGGTTTACGTCGAACGCTTGTTGTAACTCAAGATTTATACCCCGAATTCGACTCCGACTATGAACATGTGAACATGTTTGACAAAATTGTTACGAGTGATTAATATTCATAGTTGAAAATAACACCTGGAGATGCAATACATTCTGTACATTTTTAATGACATTGGAAAGCGAATTATGGTATTAATGTTTTACAATTAGATTAAATTTTTAGTCGACAACTACAAGCCATACGACCATCCATCAATTTTAACATTAACAAATAGTGTCATTAAAACCGCAAACATAGTAGCACTACGGAGATACTCAAGGAAATGACAAAGCTGAAGTTACAGTTGTTTCTGAGGATCCTACAAACAGATTTGTATGTTTTTTCATAAACAGTTCTAACCAATCCACTTCGTTTGATCGGCTTTCAAACAAAGACCGTGGCATAATGCCCCCTTAAATTTTTTAGCACATTCAAATGTCAATTTCCTGAATTCCTTCTGCACCTACCTTAAATATACGGACGAAGCATTCTAGAGATATCTCTCGATTGTTTATTCTTGCAAGTCATAAGATATTGTTCTGTTCCTTCCCAAAAATCAAATTCAAAAATTTTCTGCTCCAGTTTGTGAAGCAGTTGGTAATAAACCTGGCATAAATCAAATGACAGATTCCAAAAATTGGTTGCAATGGATCTGACTCTTTTAAGGTTACAATTGTATTCTCGGAAAAGGCTTTATGCATAGTTCTGTCTATAACACCACGAGAAATGTTTTCTCTGTTAGTCTTTCTTATCTACTTATTTCTCATTATGTCTTTAAATTAACTAGAAAAAAAGGGGATATGGTGTAAATATTCATGACACAAAAACCTCATATGTACAAGTAAATTCCAAGCAAAGGAACAGCGCTTTGATTGCTGTTCTTCATCTCAAAGTCACAGTGAGGCCTTCAACACGGAGTAAAAACTCGCACCTCACTGTAGACAATTATAAGAATATTTTTACAGACATAGTTTGAGTTACCTTAAATTAACAATATATTAACTATAAATTAAATATAAATCACGGCATCCAATGAGAAGAGTAAGAGAGATCTTTTTAATGCTTCGTCTGAATATTTTGGGATGACGCCGAAGCAATTCAGGAAATTGAAATCCGTATGTTGCTATACAGTGTCACAATATGCACCTTCTGCTGGAGCTTCTTACACACAAGAGTTCAGTTCAACAAAACAAAATCTGCAGTTTTACTTTTAAACGTTTTGGTTCAAAATACTAGATGACTACATTTTCTTGTATGCTTTAGATGCTAAACCAAAACCACTTGACCAAAAAAGGATAAATTATGTAATTTCGCACTTGATGACTATATGATCTCCCTTTATTGTATTGGATACCAAAGTTACACAAGGGTATTTTCATTAAACTAGTTCAACCCCCTCCACATGTCCTATGTGTCTGGCTCAAGTCAGGCATTTTTATTTGTGTTTAATGTTTTGTAAATTTTTTATATTCAGGCAAAAGCAGTATTATTTTACGTATACACGATTTTTTATTTGGAAAGATTAAGAGCTTTTCACAAGGAGTAGTATTCCACCCTATTTAAAGGCCTTGTGGAAACCTCTTAATTTCTAAATTCCCTCTGTTTTTTTTTTTTTTTCTTTTTTTTTGTAGTTGTAGTGCAGTCTCTCTGACATATACCCAATATCTTTTCTTGTAAGTGTTACAAGCAGCGTTTAATTGCCGGATCTGCAAAATTTCCACCAACCCGCTCTCAAACGTTTGTCTTCAATTCTAACTACTATCAAGACGGGCTGCCAGAAATATTGCGAGAAATTTTAATTTCAACAATTCTATCCTTTTGTAACAACATCAAACCATTCGATTTTTCCACACTCTATACACCGATTCCACACGCATTTCTCAAATCAAGACTTATAGATCTGATTCAAAGTTGCTTTCTCAAAACGATACCTATACATTGATCGAAATTTCAATGGAACCTTATCGTGCGCCTCTCCTCGCTGATCGAATTCTTCAATCGTTTGAGGCAGACTTTCAGCAAAATCTGTCACGGTAAAAAGTAAGAAATTTAGAACAAACCTGTAATTTTAGCTTCCGTTATATAGCTGATGTTCCCACTGACCAATTCACGATTCGGTGATTATCTTCACATCATCTACCCACCTCAAGACACAAGAGACTCTCCAAAGTCTGCTTTATACCTTGATCTTCATCTCGAATTGGACAATTTAGGAAGGCTTCACACAAAACTGCGAGTATATGACTTCCAATAGTCAACTTCTCGTTTAATGTCAGTAACATTTCAGCTTCTCCGGTGTGTGACGTATGCATCACACAGCTAATGCGTTTTTCACAAGAATAAGTCCAATACATCGATCTTCTAGACAGAGCTGGGTCGCTAACGCAAAATTTGCTCAGATTGGGATATGTTACTCCAGCCATCACTCCAGTTTCACGGTCGACACGTCTGGTAGGTCGGTATTGAAAATTTGTTTCACTGTGCTGTTAAGTTGCAGAGAACCAAATACAGGCAGATCGCATTCTCCGCCTGGAGGTTGTGTTTCACTAATACCGGATTGGAAAATGGACAATGCGGTGGGTGTCTGTTAGCTGACAGGAACTGCGTACCCTTCCGAACCACCTGAGTTCACCCCCGGTATTTGTTCTTAGATTTGTATTGGTTTTTAGTTTTATATGTTTTTGTGTCATGTTCCGTTTGTTCGTGTTCTCGACATTGCCGTGTCTGTCAACTTTCCCCTTTTGTCAGGCCCTTCGGTTTTCTGTCGATTCCTCATATCTCCGATATTTTGATCATGGCGTTAATCAGTAATGACGTTTCTTTAACGCTCAAAGTAAGACGTCATATTAATCGATAACGGGGATTTTTTCGTCGTTCTCACATTCATACAATGTAACGTTTAGCAATGTCCCATCGTTCACCTAACCTTGCATCCTGGGGAAATATTTTCGTTCCATAGATTTCACTACAATATTATATCCGAGAGGTCCCGAAGGAAAACCGCTGAGGATATTGACCAGGAACCCAGAATAATCGTACACCAGGCCTTGTATGCTTTAAACGTGCATTCTTGTGACAACTGTACATGTATGATATACATGCGCGTTGTTGGCAAGTTCAAAATGAACGGAAACTGTACATGTATTTCATAGTACACTGACTAATTTCTACACTCAGTAATTATAAAGTGCTGTTAATTTTTTTAATATTGGTTAACAACACTTCCTTCTTTGTATTTATGAAAGCATATATTTCAACAAAATTTCAAATTTTTCGTTTTATATGTTTTGTGTTTACATTTAACTTTTTTACATGTGAATTGTCTAATATTTCATTGTCTTGGGCTTTAACAGCATGTTTTACGGTGATGTTCTTTGTCCATTCTTGAACACCTTAAATAATATTGTCGTTTTTATTTGAGACCGTTTGAATGGCAGTCTTATAGACAATCATATCACATCGTTTATTTCTATTATTATGTATTACAATTTGGTTGTTTGGTGTCCCATTCATTATGTGATGTCACCGTGTATACAGTACAATTAAGATTACATCACAAAAAAATGAAAAACTGGATAACTGCAGTTTCTTAGCTGAAAAAATATTACTTTTATTGTCATCTCACACAATAACTACTCCACTGCAACGTATGAAGAGAAAACGTCGTTCGGTTTAATGAAAGACGTCGGATGAAAAAGGCCGCATGAAGACAAAGCATGTGACATTAATGCTTGTCAACGTGTCGTTATCTTTCAGAACAGTCCACACCTGTATAGTAAGTACTGGTCAGTACAGAGGACAAGCCTGCAAATTACCGGTAATATTTTTTTGTTGGGCAGCTGAATGAATACTTTGCCATTTGTATTAAGATTATTTGCGCATTTTGAATAAACAGAACACATACATAACGGTAATCGACATGTGACATGTATTGCCTTATTTATTCATTATTCATCTTTATTTAAATAGGATGATCCCATCAGCTTAAGCTTATCTTCCAGGGTGTCATCAAAATATCATATATACATGAACATCTATGTAAAAACACGAGTATTAGTAACAAAATACATCAATTTACCAATTCCAAAAAATAAAATAAAAAAGAAATTAAAATTAATCAAATATGATAAAAATCTATTTTTATGGTATGAGATTGACATTAATTACTGTAAATGCATGTTTAAAGCATTTTGATTTAAAACATGAAAGTGCTCTACAATTCCTTACCAATTCCTTTGGCAAATTATCCCATATTTGTGATACAGAAACAAAAATGTGCGTTTCAAAAAAATTGTTTTGGTTTTGGAACAAATAGCTGATTTTTTCGGAAGAGCGCAAAATATAACTTTGATTTAAATTTAAAATAATTAGGAACTATCAAGAACCGTCTTGATCTTCTGCTGAAGCTACAGTGACTTTAACTACATTAATGAAGTACTTTCATTAGCATAACTCTTCTATATCCTGATTCAAATTTTTTTATTTCGAAGATACCAAGGGAGGGCAAATTTCTCAAGTTCAATAAATACAAATTTTTCTCATTATTACAAAGTCATACCTGAATGAGTTGCAGTATTAACATTTATACATCAAATTCATAATTTAGTTTCCCAAAACTGTTTAAAATTGTCAAGTTAGTTTTCGTCACCAGGTGTATACGAGTAACAAATGCGTTTAGATATGTACCATTTTCTCGTTTGCTAATATCTTAAACGATAAGTATCATATTAAAAATTTTAACGAAAACATGTCAATTACTTCATATTTTGAAAAGTAGTCTACTGGTATGGGGGCTTTTACGTAACAATTTTACCCTCTCCAAATCAAATTTCCTCAAGAATTGTCAACCATTATCTAAAAATCCCTGATTACCGAAGTCTTAGTATAGAGCCAGCTTTATGAGTGTCTTAGTTTTGCAAACAGTGTGGCATTTTGAAACATTTCAAAACCAAACAAGTCAAAAGATTAAGGTATATTAAACACTTGTAAGGTACTTAAACTGCAAGTTAAATGCAATTGTTTATTCTTTGCAATATAAGTGTGGCTGTTCGTGCACGTTGGAGAAGTTAAATTTTCGCCTAAAGAAAACAAAATCTAAATGATTAATTGTAATCATTCTTATGCAGGCATTTCATTTGTTGTGAACTTAGCCGTTACAGCTTCCCTGATATCTCACCTAAATAAATTCTTATTCTGCCATATAGTTCTAGTAAAAATGTTGCACGAGCCGAATCTGTAGCAAAACTGCACAATTCCGTCATTCCGCATCTGAACCTTTGATGCCCTCGTAAAAAACCTTTAATAAATAATTTTATCTTAAACGGTAAAGATTTATATATCAGTTGGAAACAGTCAGGTTGTCAGTTAGTGAAATAGATTTTAAATATACATTACTTTTTTTTGTTATGATCGGAGGTTCTCTCATTCGACCCTTTCAGATATTTCTTGCATACAGAGACTTGTGGATGGCTGTTGGTAAGAAGTTAGAACAAAAAGACCAATGCGACATGTTTGTTCGGCCTTTTTTGTTCTGCCATTTTTGGTCATAAGGTTTTATTTATTTTCATGCATTAATAAATTTTTGCCAAGTGACACGCTTCTTTTTGTTATTGTCATTAAACAAATCTGAAAAGGCAATTTCATAAGGTATGAAATCTTTATTATTTTATCACTGCAATCAATAAACAGAACGTGTTAATACAAAAATCCTATAATACATCAAAGAAATCCCCGTCTTTCATAGTTTTTTCTTTCAGAAACAAGAATGCTGACATGTTAATTTTATCTTAAAATTATTATACAATATAAATGTTCGTATTTATTATATTATTGCCGTTGTTGAAACAGGGTATAGAGCTTCCGTTATGTATGGACTCCAGTTCATTATTGATGGCCGTTATGGGGTCTGTAAAAGTTTAAATTCGACTGCTTAGGGTGGATGGACAATCATCCCCATCTTTTATATGGTTAGGCTAGCAACATGTTATGGTGGTCACCTTTCATTTTTTTCCGTCTGTCAGTTTCCACAAATCATTTTGCGGAGACAATGTCGTCGTGACAATTTGTTTGTAATGATTGTACTCACAAGTCTGTCAAAACTTGTACCATGCATGGTCACCCAAAGCTATCTGTTTCAAACTGTCCCTTTTTAACAAGATAGACCACTTCCTCTGAAGTCAGACCTTTGCCTTATTTGGCGTATTTCCTTTGCATTTGATTTAAGTTCTTTTCTTTTGGCTTCAAGGACTAAATAAGAGTGCTGAAATGATCCATCAATCAGAATGTTACCTGGGTGTACATGTATTTATTTTCCAAAGACATTTACAGGCTAGATTGGTATGATTTATAAGAGTGTCTTATTCGTAATCGGTACCGTTTTGCTTTTTGAACATTAAGGAAGAATCTTTCAAGACAAACGTCGCGTTTGTCTGCAGGAGTTTCATGTGGTGGTATAATTCCCCCCAATTGTATTGAAGTATTTCTGCAACCTTATTATGTACGCTTTTCTTCTTGTGATTTTTCATGTGGTACATAGTGACTGAAATATTACTAAATCTAGAATTCTTATTTTGGTTTTCGTTATGTCTACAATAATATATTGCAGTTCCAAGCAGACCACGGAAGAAAACAAATAATTACTTTACAAAAGACTACAATTTCAAACAAACAAAAATAGCTTAGATAGTTAATAAATTTTAAACTTTTGACTGGTAGTAGAAGAAAAGGCGAGCGCTATTTTTCATATATATTACTCATCCGGCAAGATAGGGATAGTCCATTGAAATTACATGGGATTGCCATATTTGCCTTGGAGTCAAGGTAATACAGGTCTTTATAACATATACAAAACCACATATATTTTAAGTAAGCATATGATAATCAGTATTAAGAGCATAGCGTTCTTACTTTAAGTATGTACAGAACTTTCAGTTAACGATCAGTTGGCTTTTTTCATTTGGTTGATGAAGTGGGCCATTTGGTATGACTGATTTTGTTTTTGCATCGCATTTGTATTGAGAGCATACATGAGACAGTGGTGTGCAATGTAATTGAACATTTCCAAAACACGATACAATATTATCAAAGGCATATTTCCCTTTCCCATTCGACGCTACTGTAATTTAATGTATTCTGTTCACATGCTGAAACCTATAAAAATAGTTTTAGCAGTTTCAACACTAAAAAGTAGTTTTCTTTTAATAACTTGTTTCATTAAAGATGAAAACACCAGTCTGACAGCCTCATATCAAGATTATTGCAAGTTATTATTTTATGAATCTACTTCAATATCAAATAAATTGTCCTGCCCAGTTAACTCAATGACCTTTTTCACATCATTCTGATTGTTCCAAAATCTAAGTTTATCAATGTTGAATAATGATGGTGAATTTTTATATGCTTTATGTACATTTCAAGAAGTAACCTCTCATCAGTAGCATTAGAGCCACAGAGATCCAAACACAGTAAAAAGTACTCAGATCCAAACAAGTCGAAATAGGAAGCAACTACTACATGCAATACTTTTCCGTATTTTCGTGTAAACCTTGTTTTTATCCATTAAAATGAATATTGTTAACAATCAAATGTCCAGGCATCTTTATATATGAAAAATGTCAATTAGGCCAACTTTTGTTTTCAATAACAGGGACAGAAGACCTTTAATTATTTTCTCGATCTTCTTAAATAAATGTTTATTACCATATAAAGACAATGCATGGAACGCTTCACTTGGCATTAACAGAAATACACACATACCTTGCCAAATTATAGAAGGATAGCTACAAGGAAGCATTACTAAAATGATTAGTTGTATAAGTTAACATCTGAATCTTGAATTTGTTTTTCTTCAACAGGTTCTGTTTATTAGTGCAAGATTACATTTAGTATTCACCTTAACTTTGACAGCATCCGTAAATTACTGTATGTTTGGATGTTTGACTAGTGTCAGAAGACGGTATCTCTGAACATACATTTTTTGTCATTGGGAATGAATTCACCATGTTTTTCTTCTTTCTTCATTAGGTCTGTTACTTTAAATACATTTGACAATTTTAACAGTCAACATTTCTACCAAATGTGGAAAGAGGTCATGAAAGGTTTTATAGCACTCAAACTCTTAATATTATATGAGAATGTATATTTAATATTTCAATATAGTTCCAAAGTTTCATCATTTTTTATGTTTTATTTTTCTCAGAAGTCATATGATATTTTCTAACCATAAACAATAAATTGAAACTGATGGTTAGAATTCGTCTAAAAATTAAAATTGAAACCTTCTTATTTTTTATTTTATAAGTTTTGCGAAGATAGGATACATTTCTTTTTTTTTCTAATGGGGTGTTGTTGACTGTCAAAGATATATTAATAAACTCACAGGAAATGCACTGGTTATTTTCACAGAATTTCACAGAAAAATGCCAAAATGAAAGAAAGAAGCTGTATTAGTTATTGTTTTAGATCTCGCTTGTTTAAAGATTTACAACACTAATTAGCCACGCTGATGATGAGAATGTGACTAACCTATCTTTTAATATTTAGCACATCAAAAACACTGACACTTCAAAAGTCGAATTTGCCAGCAGTTCAGAGTGATAACATTAAAATGTTATTCGTTATAGATATTTGATTAAACAATTTTGTGGTCGCACAATCATTTCTTCTACGAATAGCCAATTCTTTATGCCATATATGAAACAACTTAATATTTCAGGTTTTAAATTCACTCTGTTATAAGTTTCAAACATTAGAAACACCAGAACACATATGCATACAATTTTAACTAGCATTATACAACGAAATATATTATGTAAAATATGTAACTTTAAATGTGAAAACAGTTTTCAGTTGCTTTGAAATAATAAGGGTGTCTTAATTATGAGTTATTCATCTTTGATTGATTAGTGACACAAACATTTCATTTATTTAATTTTAAATAGATTTGTTTTATATTTTGCATGTGAGAATTTTAACTTTGGATCGATTAATGTACCTGCCTATGTCGAGATTTTTAGATTTATACCTTGAAAATCACAAAGCCGAAAACAGGAATCTCTATGTCCATTGGTGCAAATCTTTGAAATTCCTTGCCTAATAAATTACTCAACGTAAAGAAAGTATTAAGAATTCAAAAGATAAGCATTATATATGCTGTCTTTTAATATGTGTGCGTTTGTTTGTGTGCTTTAATGAATTTATGTGTACCACTGCATGTATTTATTTTTAAAAATATTCGCTTGCATAATTATGTTCGTGCTGTATTTGTGTGTATTGGTATTATATTTTATATGATTTGGAACTTGTGGATGATTCGTACAATCAAAACAGACTAACCTCTTTAAATCTTTAAAGGTCGTATTATTATTATTATCATTATTATTATTATTATTATAAGGATCACTCAAGTATGCGGTTTCAGTTGTTTACAGAAGTGAATCCAGGATTTTTTTTTAAAAGGGGCGCGTGAATTCTAGCAAAGACAAATTATATTTGTTTTCATTTTCAGTATGATGTAAATGACTGTGAATCCGTGCCTTCAGCGCAAATTTTTTTTTCAGCATGTCCAGGACAAACACTGGCGAGGGAAAATAGAAATAACCTAACTGAGCAGCGGTTGTGGAAAAAACCTTTGTAATCGCCGCACAATGCACTGTTGCAAGGGAACGTTACCGTGCAGGGATCTTTGCATTTTCTCGCAACACTAGCAAGAAAAGAAGATGCCCCAAGGTCGGAATATAAAAAAGGCAGTTCGTCTTTCTATCAACAAGTAGAAATGCGGCTTAGACAAGACAATACTTTATTGAACCTCAGACACACAGGTGTACAAGAGGAAATAATTACACATACATTGTATACATACAGCATGAATACAAACGATAGACAATAAACAGTTCATCACTATTCTGACTTATTGAATTATGCATAAAAATAGGTTTCTGTAGTATTTTATATATATAAAAAAGTTACAATTCGTGAGAGTATATTCATAAAATTCTGACAAGACTACGTAAAAATTTTGCCAAATTTTTGTAAAGTTCTATGTGACAATTTTGTAAAAGCCCTTTGAATTTATACTCCCTTGGATTCACTGTGAAATATTTTGGTACAAATTGTTCTCTCAAACGTATGACTTCAAATTTCTGACAAATAAACAAATAATGAAACTCGTCACCAATACCATTTTTACATAAATGACATATTCTCTGATCTTTTGGTATTCCAGACCAACGACCCGTTTCTATGGGAATTTTTAAGTTAGAACATCGGAGTTTAGCAATGATAATCCCATGCGGATTTAATTTTAACAAGGAATTTTCTAATCGAAATTCATCTTTATATTCAGCATAAAATATATATATAAACATAAAATAATCATAATTAAAAACAAAATACAAGTTCCATTCTAAAAAGAATTATGAGAGACTATAAAAACATGATTACAGATAATACAGAAATTAAAAAGATTCAATAATAATAGCAAGTCAGTCGTTACTTGACCATCATAATGAACACATATTCAAAGTATCAGTATATCACATTGAATGGCGAAATATTTACTCCTATGAATGTCTCATTGAAATCTTATTTTTGTAGGCCAAAAATATACATTTAAAATCTTATAGTACACCAAACGAAATTTGCTACGACTTAAGTCAAAATAGATCTTAAGTTCAACAAAAAAGTATGTCATGTTATATAGCGTTGGATTTTTTTGCCGCAATTCATCCAGCAGTTAAAATTTCAGTTTTCCTCGGCACAAAAAAATCCCATTTTTGACAATCAAAGAGACATGTTTTCATAGATAAAAATCGCGCATTAGTGTTATAGCTAGAATGTTATTATGCTATATTCTTAAAATTTCATCTTATCTGTCATAAAACCCAAAAATGAAGCAAATTTATAAAGTCGAAAAAAAAGATATTACACCAATGGGGAATTTTTTTTTATTACATGCTAAAATAATTTTAAACTACAGCTTCAGCTGCGGCAAGAAATTAGAATTCCAACAATATAAAATATTATATATTTCATTGTAAAACTTTTGATAGAGATTCACTTTTTGCGGCAAATTTCGTTGGTGTATTATAATAACGGATGTTTGATGTACAAATAATCTCGCATCTTCATTTTCCGTAATTAGTCCAATCCAAATTTATTTCTAGTTCTTCGGATTTTTTGTGATAAAAATAGGTGCGAGCCAGCAAAATTTTTCGTTTTAATTTTTTTCTTGAAATGGCAAAATGTTGGAGCGCAACCTCAAAAATTGATGCGAAAACATTTGTATTTTAAGGAGCAAGCTAGCGCGAGCAAATTTTTATTTTTATATCTATATAGGAATAACAGTGAACATTTGTAAAACGTGAAATAAAATTTAGCGAGTAAAGTTTCTTGAAAATTTTTTAACCGTAATATTAGAATTCGAAGAACTATCAAATTAATTTGGAGTGGCCTGACAGAAACTGAAATAGGCTTTTGTGATATTTTTTAATCTTCCTGCAACTTCTACTGATTTAATTTTAGTGATTATTAAGTATAAAGCAATTATTTGGGTGAAAATCCTATACCATTTGTTGGGTGCATTTGTTTTACTTTGTGTACAATATAATATGTCAGAGTACACTTCAACTTTCCTCCAGAGCTAAAATTTATATGAGTTTTTAACGGTAAGAGAACGATACTTTCCAATATTTTTAGTGTTGCTGATTTTATAAACTTTGATGTATATGCTCTTTAAAATGACAGGTTTTCTTTCGGTTCCTTATTCGTAAATGTTTGGGACACTACCTGTTTTGTGGTTAAAAACAAAACAAGTGACTGTCTCATGGACAATCATGCCAGATCTCCTGTTTTTATAAATTAAAAAAGCAGCATAGGCATTTAACTGTAGAGCCATTAAAGAGCGCTATAAAATTCGTACAAATTAGGAAAAAAATAATGTACATAATTATAAAATAACAAAGCAGTAGGCAATCAGAATTCCGTCATCATTCGCTACATAACACAGATGTTTTTTATTGATAAAGATAGCTAGAAATTGACATTTGATCTGTTGACAGTTGATTAATTTGTCACACAAATGACTACTCCTGGAATTCTCAGATAGGAGAATTAGCCTGAAATAATCTGATGAAATGTATTTCCTTTCTTAATTAAATCTTTTTTTATATTTAACATATTGAATTGTATCATTCAATTAAGATTACTACATGGTCATTCTCCTGGTAATATAAAACGTGCGTCTGAAAGATAGCAAGGGTATTATTTTGGTGTCCTGTTGTTCCGCAGTTGTCATTGATGGTCCTTTGAGAAGATCTTTGAAAATAACAAATAGAGCGTCAACAGAATGGGAGGGGTCCATTTGCGTAACGGAATCACTTGTACCAAAATTTTGTATTTCATTTGTCCAACTTTTACGTTTACAGTACTCAGATGACCTATTCCTTTTGTTTCATATATACAGGTGAGTATATCTTAAATAAAAAGTTTTTCGATTTACACATATTATATGGTATCCAAAATGGCCATTCCTCGTGTTTTTGCCGCGCCACGCTTGCATTATATAGCGCAAAATTAGCTTAGTTTGGTTTGACAAGTACGAGTATTTGTTATCCAGAAAGTTGAATCAAACAAAAGGAAGCAAGTTATTACTAAAGATGATACTGTTGAACAATAAGGTCGCGCCGTACGACAAGGTCACTTCATTCATCGATGTTTGCATTTCTGGACATAAAACTAGATTCATACAATGAATTGCTGTAACCGTGATCGAGCTTTATTCTCTGAAAAAAGATACATTTACTGGACTTGAGAGGAGCTGATAAATTCATTTAATTTTCATCAGGTTTGGCGGAACAAATTTACGACAGGTGTTTAAATTCATATGGGTACCAACTGTGACCCTTTCATTGCAAACTTATTCCTTTTGTGTTATGATTCGAAGTTTATGGCCAAACTCCACGAAGTTCCTTTTAAATCTGATTACCGCTATCTTGACGATATCTTTGCAGTTAATAACCCGGACTTTTCCAAAAACGCTAAGCTACAATTTTACCAGGAGACCTTAGTTTAAACAGTCCTAAAGTACGGAAGCCGGTTAGAGCAATTTGAAAAAAATATTATGTCGTAAATTGATTAAAAAATTACGACATTGTTTGTCAAAAATACGATAAAGTTTTGTCGAAATTACGGCATCGTATGTCGAAATTATGATATATTCAGGTTGAAATTGCGATATAGTCTTGTCGAAATTGCGATATAGTCTTGTCGAAATAACGATATAGTTTAATGTCGAAATTACGATATCCAACATACTGTACGTTTTATTGCATTTTACAAGGTAAATGCCACACTAGGCACAATAATCGAAGTGTAATAATATATATTTGATTAACGGTGACCTTGACCTTGGGGCATCGACCTCAAAGTTAATGAGGGTTTCCCTTTTCTAT
>JAULBM010234226.1:0-15000 GCA_032357055.1 Geukensia granosissima
CCCCATATCACTAGTCTAGTAGCAAAATGCTACCCCCCATATCACTAGTCTAGTAGCAAAAGTGCTACCCCCATATCACTAGTCTAGTAGCAAAAGTGCTACACATATCACTAGTCTAGTAGCAAAAGTACTACCCCCATATCACTAGTCTATTAGCAAACGTGCCAACCACTCCCTTTCAATGTAAAACCTTTAGTTTTTACCTTTATTTACAATACTTACCACGGATATGTGGTGTTGATGTCATGTCGTGCGCTAAAAACTGTCCAAACGAAGTAAACGCCACATTAAACATACGACTCCTCTCGTCAAATTTAGATGATCCTTGGCTGTTGAACACATTAGATATGTGTCTAGGGTTTGGCAGAGGTCCACCAAGTTTGCTGCTGACTCTGGGCACAAATCCAAGATTAAATTCTAAAACAGAAATTGTTACAGATGAAACCAAAGTTAATAAATGAAAAAAAAATCACAAACATTTTCCTATTATTTTGGCTTATTATTCACACGTACCAGTATTTTTAAGTGGGAAAAACATCCAAATATTATAGACAAGTGCCTCTGGAAAAAATTTCTTTTAAAGAAAGAAGCAATTGAAAAATGTTTTTAATGATATCATGTTACCTCTCAATGATTTCAGAATATAAGATGATAAGTGATTTCATTATTAAAAATGTAACAAAGTTGCAATATATGGGAAAAAGAGACATGCTTTTAAATGTGCATATAAAAGGGTATTTAAGGTTTCGCTAACCACATGCAACGTTGCCCTTCATTCTAATTTTCACAATTTCCAAACTCACCACTTGAACGAATGGGTGTAATGTTTACAGTAAAGTATATATATTGATCTAAGTCTGCAAATTTCTGATGTCAGTGTTAATGCACAAATAGTGCAATATGTTCGCTGAATTTCCAAAACTTACTTGAATAAAAATAACATTTTCACCTTTTGTTTACGTTCACACATGAGGACTGCTCGAATTCCTGATATTAGTGGTAATTCACAAATAGTACAATATATTCGCTTATTTTTTCCCAAAACTTATTTGAATAAAAATACCATTTTCACCTTTTGATGCATTTACTTGTCTCTTTCACGCTTTAAATAATCGGTTTACGGATCTAAAGAAACTCAAAAATTTGAATTTAGGATTTGCTAATATCTTGCCAGGTAAAACCCAATTAAATACTTAAGAAAAAAATACGTAAAAGATAAAACAACGTTTGGTCACTGAAATAAAGACTACCGGTAAAGTTAAGCAGTTAAACTTTGTTTGAAGTACTTCTTATACTATATTTGAATCTTTGACCCTTCCGGAGCAGCTGAACTCACCCTGGTTTTTGTAGGGTTCGTGTAGTTTTCAGTGTAGTGTTGTGAGTTCTATGCTTGTCCATCGTTTCATTTTGTTTGCCATGGTCTTGTCTGTCTTCCGACTTAACGATTTCTGTCTGCTCTTTGGTATCTTCGAATTCCTTTTCCTATGTTTCGTTTTAAATGCTACTGATGAGAGGTTACTCCTTGAATTGTACATAAATTTTCCATATTTATTTCACATAGGTAATTTTGTATTTTGGCATTAAAAACACAGAAAGCACTACGAAACTGTAATAGAGAATTTTCAAATGTTCAAATATTCTTTTTTGAATTGTGACCCGAGTTAACATTTAACATTTTGAATTGTGACCCGAGTTAACATTTAACATTTTGAATTGTGACCCGAGTTAACATTTAACATTTTGCTGATTAACGTAACAAGGTACTTTCATACAACATACGAGTCGAATCGTATATAAAAATGATTTTTTTTTTGTCTTTTTTATTCCAGAAGTCAATTTATAGGTAATTTATGTTCAGTTTAACGTCGGTGTAAAGACACGGATCATTTCAAATTTTGATAATATATCGGTGACCGGCGGCATTCAGTATGTTTCAAGAAAAAGAAAAAAATAGGTGGGTTTTTTTCAGAATATAAAAACATTGCCTTAGAGATGATTGATACGACTTCCCTAATCAATTTATGCTGATAATATATCTTTTTAACAGTACATTTCGTATGATAAATTATAAAAAGAACTTTTTAAAGTCAATAAAACGATAATCCAAAACATGTATATTCATTAAAAAAACCTGTGATCTATTTCAATATTAACTTGCTGATACTCTGTCAACATACAAAACTCTGATGAATTCAGACATTTTTAATGAGATAAAACATTTCCTGCGTTAATATAGTTAATATATTTAAAAGTGACCGTAAAATTTGAGATATCATCCTTGTCTTTCCTGCAAACCAGTAAGCGCTTTACACAGGGATATTTTTTAAGAAAACCAACAAGGTACCACTCCGAGTAAATAATAGGTAGTCCATGTGGAAAATTTAATACATTCATGAAAAAAATGACATTCATAATTAAAGGTCTGAAGTTAAACAAAGAATAATAAAATTTTTTTCTTGGTTGCTCTGCGCATTTTCAAAAACCAGCATTGAAATCAATAACAATGATAAAGATGATTCATCTTCTCTCAAGCTCGTTTTTGGGTATATGGGGTGAAGATAATTAGTTCAGTGATAGAACATCATTTTTATAACGGAAGCTGAAATTAAAGGTTTAGGCTAACTTTCTTTCATTTTCTTGCGACAGCTCTCGAAGAACGTCTTCTTCAAACGAGTGAAGAAGATCAGCTATGAGAAGAGCACCATTAGTGCACATTGGAATGCTGGTTGTCTGCTGGAAATCTCGTCCACCATGTTGTCAATTAGTAAATATAACATCTTCCACTGTATATTCGTTTTTGTCTTATGTGTGTGTTTGTGTTCCGTTGAACAATGTATGTTTTAGTTCAACCGACAACGATGTATTTGTATTGTCTTTTTCCCTTGTTTTTGAGAAAGCAACTATGAATGATATCTTTTAATCTTCATTTGAAAGGTGCATGTGAAATGAGGTATTACTGTATAGAATGTGGAAAACTCAAATGTTTTAATGCTGGTATAAGAGGAATGAGATCTTGAATTTAGAACTTCGATCAGGTTGTTATAGTAACCACATCTTATTTATGTCATGTTGTTGTTTTCCAGTTTATGGACTGCCACTCACGATATTTGGGTCCTTAAGAAAGGATGTTTTTGAGAGATTCGTTCTCGATAATATTCACATCTCCTGTAATGACATGGTCAGAAGGACCATATTTGAATGGAGAATTGGTGCAAGGGCAGTCTGGAGGTTTAGTTTTTATACCATCAGTACTGATATCCTGCAGTACACGTTTGTAATTGAATATATTGGGTGCAATATGTAAAGGATAGGTATAGAAAATAATTGAAATATACTGATCTTTGAAATGTGTTTGAATTTTGGCTGTAACAGACGTATGCTCTAGGATATTGCCAAGATTGATGGCGTCAAAACCTTTTCCAGCGAAAGAAAGGAACGAGTTTCTTTTTCATTTGCATGCAGTGTCACAGGGTTCATAAAGCGATGTTGACTTATATAAAAAATTATAGAATATAATTTGTACTTATTTAAATGAGGGTCTAATATAGGGGTTTGTAAACATTCTTTTGCATAATGAGTTCAATTTCGAAAGAAGTAGAGAGTAGTTTGGTTCTAATGTGATGCATTCGTATAAGTTTTTGAACGACCGGAAGAAGACCATCGACTGATACCTCGAGTATTTTAGATGAAGGTGATGAAAAATAAAGAAGACCATGACTTCAATTATGTCTAGGATTATTGTCAAAAATTTTGTTCACATTGATATTGCTGCACCTAGTCTTACCATACTTTCAATTTTGTCGTTGCACTTATTCGGCATTGTCGTTCCCAGTTATCTTATCCAGTATTCTATCATCTGTCTACGGAAGGGTGTACTAATGTTCGGATTATTATACGGATGGTATATCTGTTTTTAAACTCCCATCTATAGGATTGAGTGGTCCGTTTGGTTAAAATGTTGCTAAACGGTAGGAAATTTGTTGGTATTTACTGCCGAAAATGAACAAACATTCTCTCATTTAGCCTTCCTTTTGCTTCGCCAACGTTAACGAGTCTGCACAAGCTGCATTATAAACCGTAGACGAGGTTCCTAGGTGTGCAATTCAGATCATCGTGGCTGGAAAGCTTAAAACTCCAACATCTTTTTAATTGTCATATTCTAAAATTCTCAAAATTTTGATTATTTTGAAGCCAAAATGCATTTTATTGGAATCTTCAAGTATTCCATTAAAAAGATTCCAAAATTATAAAATTTTACTGAAAAAGAGATATTAAAGCAAAATGGATTGGACTTGAAAAGTGAGGGCTCATGTGCTCGATTTTCTCTAGATCGGAAAACGTTGGATTGATAGTTTTTTACTGTACTGTACTGTACAGTGTGTACCCTCGGAGTGTCATTGTTTTGCTGAACTGGCGGTAACGCTGGCCTGTCAGTTCCCACTGCACTATTCATAAGGTTGCAGTTAGAGTTCTATACTGTATTGTACATTTCGTATCCCCGTGATGTAAGTTTTCTACTTTACATTAAGTAACGTTCGAATATCAGTTCCTTTCCCCACAGCTCGTAATATCACTTTGTCAGTGATTGGCTCCTTTAAATAGCGTCCAAGTTTCAGTTTCGTCAATAGTTTCAGTTTTTTTACAGTAAATAACGTCAGTTTTAAACAGTTTTTGTTGTGCGTGTACTTATCCGATACAGTACAGTTCGTGAAATCCGTGTTTCGATTTCTGACTGTAGATTTACGTGTAGTAATATGTAAGTTTTTACAGTCTAAAACGCCCGGGTTTTTGTTCTTTACTGTACAATTTGAAACGTCCACGTTTCAAACAATTTCAAACAATTTAGAATGTCTTAACTGGTGTATAGTTCGTTATGTCCGAAATTTGTTCAGTTTGTCACGTCCAGGTTTCGTATCGAACTTCAGCTTTTTACATCTGACCATTATGCTTTAAGAGTGGAGAAACACAAATAACCGGAATAAACAAAGTGATCCAAATGCTCTACAGTTTGTATCGTCAGATTCTCATTTCTGTGAAGTTTGTTTTCAGTTTCCATGGTAATATAATATAGACAAATGAAACATAAATGAAAGGTTAACACTGAGAGATCCTCTTATGAGAGAGGATATTGTTATGTCCCAACCTGAAATATCATCACCAATCAGAAGAGGGTTAAAAAGTAAGAGGTTAATCGGATATACTGTCCGTCTGTATCATTTAGCATAGAATACTTTCAAAATCTATCTAAATAAGCGTTCGATTGTCTGCATCTGAGTAAAAACTCAGCGATCTGGGTTAAATATCGATTTGAGATGGTTTGCTAAACACTAACTGGATTACAAAGAATGAACACGATTTTTGTTGTCACCCATCTGTGTGTGTTATGTTTTCAGAAAAAATGCAAATACTTTAGATAACATTTAGGTCTTTTAGACCGCTATCTTTTCAACATTAATTCAAAGTACTAAGAAATTCCGTTGAAAACCTAAACGTTGTAAAAACATTTAAAAAAAAATTAAAAAGCAAAAGTCCTATCGTTTGAGGGATGTAAGCAAATGGTGGCAAAATATGCCATTATTTCATGTAAACATTCGAAAGTACCAATGTTCATACACCGGTTAAATTAAATTTATGTCAAAGCCAAACTCACTACTATTCGAACTGCCGGCTTTCGGGACTTACAGTGGTAAGGAACTGTTTGACTTTCAATGGTTCAGGACCTCAGGGCTTAAAATGGTTAAAAAGTTAACAAATGCCTTGGTAAACTAAATACAATTATGTGTTATTTGTTGGTAGTTTTCCCGACAATGAAAAACTTCTAAAAGTTTTTCAGAAAGGGAGAGCTTTTGAAGCTCTTCAATAGATATATATAAACGAACGTTAACAAATGGTGGTCAGTAAACATTTAAATATTTATAGCATATCAATCAAAACGAGCCAGTAGGAAGTTCTGATACCCAATGAAGATCGCATTATCACAAAATTCCAATATCAATTTGATGCAATCTATGTCCATTTCGTTGATTTACAACTCGTCAGCAGAGCTCGAAGTCTAAATATTGGAAATAAGGTACCAATAAAGTGACATATTTTATGAGCATAAACATCAGAACCAAAACAATCTTAATAAAAAGAATTCCAAACTAAGCTAATGGTTATCTCTGCATCAGAAGGAAGGAAAAGCCTTAGAAATTTATGGTAATTTTTATCAATTTTGAACGGAAATAATTAAAGGCATTTATGTAAGAAATGAATTTTTCTTCTCTTGGGTAGGGCACGGGTGACTTTTAAGCATCTGCCCTACTGATATTAACCACTAAAAGTAGAAGGAATGGAAGCCCAAATCATTTCTATATATTATAACTTACTGTCATCATAACAAGATGGTAAAAATCTTAGCTGTGCAGTTAAAGACTTTCCCCACAACGGGAACTGTAGATTGTTACAACTTCCGTCGATCGTACGATACTTCCAGAAAGGATCACATTGAAGTTTTGGAAGAGCACAGAATGGAGCCATCTTTGCCTGGAATGTCTTCACGTTAGGAATTCCACCTCTGAAATTAAGGAAACATAAATTTTAAGTATTTTGTTCATTATTTAATTAATTATTTTAATTAAAATATAAAATACATCAAATTACAATACAATTAAAATACCAAAATGAAACGTTTTAGAAAAAAGAAATATATTAAAAGTATGTGTCATGAACTGAGTCTTACATGTTTTGGTCTTTCTCAATAATAGCATCTGAAAAGGGAACTGAAAAAGATATTTCACTATTTTACCGGCAACCAAATTGAGTGTTCAAAATATGTCAGGTGTTTTTGATTTTTCTGTGCTCATGTGAAAAATGTTGATTTTTATGAAATAAGTTAAAGTTCCGACCATGTCAAGCTTTTGAATTTCTGTTACTGCTATGCATATTTTTACTGACATGTATAACCATATGCCAATAGAAAGTAATCTATCAAACTACATGATGTATTTTTCATTTTCGCAAATTCAGAAATCCTTCGAGCAAACACAGTTATAATTTAAAATGACAAAATTTTGCTAATGAGTACAGACAAACTATGAGCTCGTTAAAGAAATCCGAAAAAAACAACAAAAGTTCTCGATATGAATATGAAAGGATTTGAGGTCAGAAATCTTTTTATATTGCATTTTTGTTAAGAATTATAAAGATTACCTTTTAAAAAATTTCCAAAATAATAGACTCAGTTTATGAAACGGACATTAACAAATATGTAATTTCTAATAAGGTTATTCATTAGAAACTCTCTCATCATACTGAGCAATAATAGATACATTTTGTGCATTTTTTTTATTTTGTATTGAACAAGAGGAAGCAGAAGAAAACCAATGAGGAAAGTCAACAGACACGGCAACCTTGAGCAACAGACACGGCAACCTTGAGCAACAGACACGGCAACCTTGAGAAACGAACAAAAACGAACATGACACACATACATACAACACTAAAAACAAATACAAAACTATGAACAATGTGGGACCCACCGAAAAAAACGGGGGTTAACTCGGGTGGCCTGGAAGGGTGAGCAGTTCCTGCCTGTTTAAAGACAATCACCGCATTTTCCATTTTCCAATCCGGTATTAGTCATTTCAGGGTTACCAGGGGGGGGCATGACATGACATTACATGACAATCTCCAGGCGAAAGAGTGAATAGTCTGTTTTTGGTTTACTGTGCAATTTCACAGGAAAAGGTTCGCGTTCATCTTAAACGGATTTTCCATACTGGTCGACAAGATGTGGTGTCGACCCGTAAAACATATATGGAGTGATGAATTCAACCGAGGAACAACAAATCCCTGTCTGAGCAGTTTCTATGGTAACCGAGGAGCAACAAACCCCTGTCTGAGCAGTTTCTGTGTCAACGACCCAGCTTTGTCGTTTTGTCACTGTTTGAACACATGGTCTTAACAAACGTATGAGCTGGGAGATGTATATGTCATGCGCCTGGGCAGCTGCAATGTTACAGCCAATATATGATAAGTTGACTATTGGATAGTTGGAAGTTTGCCATATAGTTTTATATAAAGCCTTCCTCCAGTGTCCAATTCGAGATTAAGATCAATGTATGAGGCAGACTTCAGGGTGTCTGTTTTGTCTTTAAATTAAGGCTCAGTTGGGTAGATGAGGTGAAGTTTATCACCGAATGCTGCATTATTCAATGAGAAAACATCATCTATATAACGAGAGCTGAAATTATAGGTTTGAGCTTACTTTGTTTCTTTTTTCCGTGACAGCTTTTGAACAAAGTCTGCCTCAAACAAGTGAAAATAGACAGGCGAGGAAAGGAGCACAATTAGACCCCATCGGAATGTCGATCGCCTGCTTGAAAACTCGTCCACCAACCAAATTGACAGATATGCGAATTTCAAGAACTTTTCTATCATAAATTTATCACATTCGATTTTCTAATTAAAAGTTTTTTTTCTTTTTTGTTTATTCTATTTTAAACTGTTTATTGTTTATTTTTTTTCATTGTGTTTTGACTCTTTCTTCACAAATGGCGTTTCTCAACATAAATCTTTGGACTACTATAAAAACTAACACATTTAAAAAAATTAGCAAACAGTCTTACATTGTAAAATTAGTTCATCTAAAATAAAGACATGTGATTTCACAAAATATTTCAAAACTTATATGTTACCTAACGAAGATAAGCTTGGTTGCCAAGTTGGCTATCTTTGCAGATCTCGACAAAGGTTCAGTCACTTCTTGACTTTCCTTGTGTCTTGAAAAAATATACATTGTCACATAGTCAGTTCTGCCTGTAAAAGGAAAAACGAATATTGTAATTTAGTTTGCTGTATGGTTGTTCAATGTTGACGTTTCTGCGCCTGCATACATTTCCAGTTTCTTTTGTTTATTCTTACTTTCCAATTTTCTCATACAGTAAAATAATATATTTTAAAAAGTTTTCTTTCATTTTTACTTATGAGTTTATGAAAACGGAGAAAGTAATGATTACTTTTATGATTTTATTCGACTTTATAACAGTTGTTACTACATTACTACATTTAGCTATTAAGAAGTGTATATATTTTTAATCATGAATTTCAGTTGTAAATTATAAACATACCGAATGTCAAATGGTCTGCCAGGTTCGGATTGGACATTCATGACATTAATATTTAGAGTGCCTCAATGTATATTCCGCTGAAATGTTCAATATTTGCTTTCCATTCATTTATCTTTTATATAAGTTTTTGATATGTATAGGGTAATAGTAAAGCTCTAAGACCGATACGCCAAATATAAAGATAAAAGGAATTCGAAGATACCAAAGGGGCAGACAGAAATCGTTAAGTCGAGGACAGACAAGACCATGGCCACATAGGAAATTTAACAAATTACAATGCTGGAAAGATGTAAACTGCATCTTTAATTTTTACAACACATTCAAGTACTCAAAAATAAAAATGAGCATACACGATTGTTATTTTATAGTTGGCTAATCTGCGTTCATAATGTCATGGACTGTAGAATGACGTTCTCTAGATCGCAGCTCTTCACACAATGTTTTAAATATTGATACAATGCACTAGACAAAGACCAACCAACCTGACTTGGGACAGACACATTTTAATTTGATGGGGTTAAACATGATTTGTTTGTTGCAAACCCCTACCCAGATCGATGCAAATGGCAAAATCAAAGAAAACAAAAGCTGTAAAAGCATAACAAGATCAAACAATAGTGCAACCAATCCAATGCAACAACTCCAATCATTATATGTTTTCATCAATAATGGAATATTTTGAAGATTTTGTTTGCTGAAGAAAGCACAAGTAAGATTTAAGTTGAAGAAAATTTTCTGCAAATCGGATCAAATCAAACCCATTATCAAATGCAGATGCAAGAGGTATGATCCTCAGCTAAGAATGGGGAAGATTACTACAGTGAAAGTACTATTTCCTTTTATTATATTAAACAAATGAAATCAGCATTATAATAACATTGACTAAAAGGTAACTTACCTTCTAGTGTTTGTCCGCCTGTTAACTGTTTATATCCGTCTACACTCTTTACTGCGTCCGCAATGGCCTCGGTTTCTATATCACCATGAGCCTTTGACAGACTGCACAACACAACTATAACCAACCAAAACAGTATCATCTTCAGATGTAATATGATGATACATGAACCTAAAAAAAATGATAAACCAAACTATCATTTGTACTTATATTGTATAATCCATTTTGTAGACAATTAATTTTTAGTTTTGATTTTACGTTCTGTGCGAGCCTCTAACTCATTTGCCCGATTTTGTTTTAGTTAATGATGAAGTCGCAGATTTTTGTAAATGTATATGATTGAAAGATGGTAACACGGACATTAAATCACATCGCGATTGGTTTTGTTAAAAAATGGCGTTGCTTACTGTTGTAAAATGTTAAAAATATTAAGCGAAATTCGAAAGACAGTTATATTGAGTTTATATAGAATAATATTGGTCGGCTTACTGACATTATCTCAATCAATCATAGTTTGTTACAATAAAATCCAAGGGAAATAAGTCTTATTGTTTTTTTACATACATATGGCTTTGTTACTGTGATGAATTAGGTCATTTTCTACTTGAAGTATAGTGCAAAAAAATATTTAAAATTGCATCTAATTAAATGATGAGTAAACGTTAAATGAAGTAGATGAATATAAGAATGAAAAGAAATGGGGTCAATGTCAGCGACCGCTTTCAAACCACGCCAAAAACTGAAGGTAGTTTCAACTCTAGATGTCTCCACATGCCTTCAACAAGTGTGAAATACCACTCCTTGTTAAAAGCACTTAATCGCCGCAAATATATAAAACGTTTATACGTAAATTGATACTGCTCTTACCCGATTATTTTTAAAATCATGTATCAAAACATTTCAGACAAAGAAAACCCTATGACCATAAGTCCTGGCTTGTTTTATTTGAGTGTTTCTTTTGCTCTCTGTTTGGATCCTTGACTTCCTATGTTTCGGTTTTAATGCTACTGATAAGAGGTTTCTCCTTGAAATATATGTACGCCATACCCAAAAATCTTCCACATTTATTAAACATTGGTAATTTTGCATTGTGAAACCACTGTGTCGATATCTCTGCTGGTGGATTTTGTCCCCGAGGGTATTCACCAGTCCAGTTGTCAAACATGTCTAACATAAAATTTATCAAAGAATATTTTTCAGAAATTTGCTGCATTTGCATTAATATCTATGCAAAGAAGCGAACATAAATGTATCATAATGTATGGCCATTTTGTTGATTTACAACTTGTCAGCGGTGCTAAAAGTCAAAATTTTTTAAATCCGGTTAAAATGCAATTCATTGAATACGCACAAACATCAGAACACAGACAATCTAAATAAACAGGAGTAAAATCTTAATAAACAGTTGTACAATCTTAATAAACAGGAACAGGAGTACAATCTAAATAAACAGGAGTACAATCTAAATAAACAGGAATACAATCTTAATAAACAGTATAAGTGTATTAATATCTTTCCAAACAATAGCCAGACTACAATGTCGATCATGCACCTTTTGTTGATAAATTGGTCTAACAAAAAGAAGAATCAATGTATAATTTATAAACTTGTAAACTTTATATGTTATATAAAATAAGGATGTCATAAACCTTGTCGTCATCAGAAGGTCTATATTGGCAGCTTTGTGTTTATTTTCTTTTTTTTGTACTCAATCTTTCTATATAACATTTTTGAAAGTAGTCCATGAGCTAGGTCGACCTACCGTGCACCCTCACGCTGGAATCTTTGACATATGGTCTTTAATGTATTTTTCTGAAGATGGAAAATTGTCCAAATCGTACCAAATTTGCTTGAAAATAAAGATTTTTGATATAATAAGATCTGAATTAATATTCCATAAGCAGATGCTACAATTGAACGGAAATTCACAAAGGGACAACCTAAGTCATTTCTCTTGTCGTAGGTTTTGTCTTAATAGTTCACCCTCTTAAGTTAATTTTGATACGTCTGTGGTATCCTTGATTTCAAGTTCAAATAGGTAGATGCGGTCAACGTAGCTATTAAATTTTTAATTATCAAGTGAAAGAACATATTTTGTATTGCGGAGTGTAAAACAAGAAAATCGATCTAACTTCTCTGCAGAAGGTCCTGTAAGAATCTGCTTTATACGAATAGAGGCATTTGGTTCCCATGGAAGCCCGCCAAACGTAACAAGTATTGTCAATCTAGAAATCAAACATTCTGCATATGTCATCTTTAGTTAACCTTTTTGATAAGTGTAATGGTGTTAATCAAAATTAAAGATTTGTCCTTTCCTAGAACCACATACATAAATCTACGCCCGCCATCTGTTATAACCAATCAAAAATAAAAGAAATATTCTTTCTTTAAGTTTAGAATAAGGAGCATTAATGTTAAGTGTTGAGATATCAAATGTTTTAATACCATTACAAGAGGAGAGAGGCATTGATGTAGTCCAACAGATCTTTTATTGATGTAGTCCAACAGATCCTTTAGTTTCATGTCATGTTACCTCCAGAGTTGCTTGATCAACAGTTGCTTTGAAGCCTTTTTATCAGCTTATAAAAAAGGTTTTCAATAACTATAACAGATGTCTTGTCGAATACTTGACAGACCTGCATTGCTGCATGTAGTGATGCCATGTAGTTTTTGAATAAAGTGAAGTGGAGGAAGGTCAAAATGCATGTTTCTCTTTGGTTGAATTTCCAAAGGAAGAAAAACAAACATATGAGTGTCTTTGTAAGTGAAGTCGGGGTATACGTTGGATTGCCAAGTCAAGTGAACTGTGCAGTGTGATTTACATACAAAAACTATATTGTTCGAGTCTTTGCCAGCAGGGACAATAACATATGTTTCGAGTAGTTCAGAGAGATTTCTAGCAACATTCGGATCTTAAAGATCGATTTTGCGTGTCATTCCTTTCATGTTTCAGTTTGTTTATTTTTTTTTTTTTTTTTTTTTTTTTTTTTTTTTTAATATCGACGATCTCATATCCCCCACTCATTCGGAAAGTTTGTCCTTCGCGCTTCGTAATCCTCGACATAATCCATAAGAATTTTGTAGTAATTCTTACAGAAATGTTTTCGATAATGTTGAGACGACAGTAATAACATGGCTGGGTTTTGTTTAAATTTGAAATTTGTGACTACTGGTGAGAGGTTACTCCTGGAAATGTACACGAAGCATACCTAAATTTTTCCATATTCATTTAACATTAGTAATTTTGTATTTTGTACAATGGAAATTTCATACAGATAAACCAAATTATGATGGCGATTAAATAAAAATTTCGAAGTGATGACTTTAATGTCTCTATGGGAAATCCTTGTAGCTTTCTTGTCTACAGCAATGAATGTACTATGTAATATATTTTGTTCATTTTTAAAGCAGTATAAAATGAGTCAAAGATAGTTTCAGAAATATGCTAAAATTCAAATCATCTTTAACGTTGCAGGAGCAATCGCCAGGAGTTTGTCAAAAAACCGTTTCTCCAGAAAGTAAAAGAATGTTGTGCTGTTCTTTGAAATTTTCATCACCTAATCAAATTACCGTAGTCCTGGTAGTTGTAGCCTTTTCCTAAATAAGTTGAGCATATCCAATTCTATTTTTTGATCAAATATCAGTTAGTACAGTTTAAAACAACTTTTCTACCTTGCAGCCTATGGGCTGTGACATTAGACTATATGAATAAATACATCTATTAGTCGCTTTAACACAAAAATGGAGTTGAGCTTAAATTCAAACGGACGTGTAGTATCCTATTATTTGGGGTCGTAATTATGTCGGGAAAGGCTGAAAAATTGATGAGATTTGTGGACAATTTATTGCATTAACCGACATAAAATATACCTTATAAATTTTATTGTTTGATTTAGAACATTGCAGTAAGATGAAACACACTGGTTTTACTACAAAAAGTTTGATAGAGTACTTAAAAGTGACTGGGGTAATGTCATTTGACAACATTATGGTAAAACAAAAGATTGATGTTGAATTTTCGTGTACTTTTCAATGAGAAGCATAAGAACCAAAAAATAGGAAGACCAAGATCCGAACATAGCAAAAGAAGCACAGAAGCACAAATAAATTGAAATTGGGAAGTAAGAGAGGTACTCAAATCCAAATCAATGGGAAGCCAAATACGGTGGCAGGGACAACTACTAAGTGTAATATTTTACGAGGCATTTCCGCATGTTCAGTGCTTTAGAATTTTAACAAATACAACAAATTTCTGTAAGACAATATGAAAAGAGACTTTATTGGTCTGTTCACACTAAATTAAAATTAATTCGGATTAATTTAATCCGGATCAGGCAAAAAAGAAAAATATGTGTGTTTACTGTAAGATGCTGAAAAAATAGGGTCGATAGGTCGGAAAATCTTCTTTTTTTGGATATTAGGTGCAATTGTGCATTTTATTGAAGAAAATGTGTAGATAAGTGTTTTAAATAGCATATTTTATCTAAATAAAGGCTTACATCAACAAAATATCATATTTGAAAAAAGATTCCCTCACAAAATTTAGACTAATTCAGAGAAAAGAACAAAAATTGTCAGAAGTGATAAATTTTTTGTGATAAAAAGTGTTAGGTTCGGGAACATAAAAATAGGGACGGTCGGATGACAGTAAACTCATATACTTCTTAATCTAGTATACAGGTAACCGGTTGCGTTCACTCTAGCGTTGGGTTTGTGGCTGAACTTATTCAGGATTGAAATAAAAAGACTTTAAGTAACGTTACAAATTATGATTATGTTTTGTGACACAATCCCCTAATTTACAAAAATTAAAACTCAATTTTGAAACGCCAATCTACATTCAAACGGATAGTCTATAGATAATATGGGGTGTTTGTTTTAAACATCAGAGCCTGCTGATGTGATATGCACACAATTCGATATAAATATATTGTGCATTTTTTAGTATTTTGGTACAATAAGAACACTGGTTAATTTTCGTAAAATAAAAGTTTT